>JBBPQW010001072.1:0-10454 GCA_038092695.1 Boletus rubropictus | reverse complement strand
TAGGAGTTAGGGCTATTAATGACCCTGCAAGGGTCAGAGCTGATATATTTTGGTTCTTTTGCAAATGTCAAGTCTTTCCAAAATGGCCCAACATTGGGACACTTATTTGAGCCACTGTAATTATGGCATTGGTTTCAAGTTTTATGGTCATTAACTCTATTGCATGTCTTGTGATGTCCAGATTTAGTGTTTTGTATGTGCTATGCTGCAAAAGATAATAAGCTTGTATCATAGTCTGCAACTCTAATACTTGGACTACACTTGGACTACACTTGGACTATACTTGGACTTCACTTGGACTACACTTGGACTTCACTCAGACAACCATTTCTTATCATATGACAACTCCTATATTGGAGTTGACCTTTGTAGTCTGTTTATTCCTGTTTTGATTCATATTTTATCCCTCTTGTTTTATATATTTCTGATTGCTTGAAACTGTTCCTGTTTCGACTGACTACAATATCTACCTGTCCTACTTACTTTTGACATATGTAGTTTCAGCTTTACAGCTATATTATGTCTGCCTCATAGTACAAAAACCTTAGAATAGCTAGCTATAAAGTCAGTTTGAATATTGACTTAGTTCTATTCTCTCTAACCCTCCGTTTGAGTCTCAGACTCTTCTCTCAATTGACTCAACATTGTTGCTAGTTAATGATCAAGTCTCTGACTCTGCACTCTGCAAATACAGGACAAACTTGGACAAGAGCACAGTGCTCCACTTGAGTTGCTGAAGCCAACCCCCTGCAACTCTGCTTTGTACCTGGAGTTGATTGGATAGATGAACTCCCTCTTGTCACAAGTCTACCTATGGTTACATGTATCACCAAATCTTGTACTCGTGCTCTCAAGTTCAACTCTTTCTCAGCTTTGGGAAGTAATTGCCAAGAACCTTTCTTGGTCAATCAATTTTTCAGTTTCTCCACTCAATGCACCCCCATCACATCCACCTCTGCCTCATATCCTCAGCCACCATCATCAACTCCAGGGGCACATATTGAGGAACTCAAAGATGATGAACCTGAGTCCCAGTCTAGTCTCCAACTGTTTCAGACCCAGGGGCCTTAGGATCCTTTTTCCTTTCCTATTTTTGACAACAGCTCTGGGAATAATCCTTCCAATGACAACCCTAACCCCAGAGATGACCCCAACCCTCAAAATGATGACAATTCTAACTTTTCTGATGACAAGGATGAGCAGGTCCCATACAATATGCTCACTCATCTAGCTAGTGCAATATGCTCACTCATCTAGCTAGTGCAATTTGCAAACTTGCTCGTTTCTCTCATTTCTCCAAATCCTTCCAGTGCACTAAGGTCCAAGAACCAAATCAGTTTGATGGGACAGACTCCTGCAAACTCTGCATTTTTTTAGTCTAGTATAAGCTCAACTTTCAAGATCACCCTAAGGCCTTTGGTGCAAACTGAGCTAAAGTCACTTTCACTCAATCATACTTGAAAGGTATGGCTCTGAAATGGTTTGAGCCTGACCTCCTTCAGATGGAAGACCCTGCACTTCATCCAATTTGGATGGACAACTATAAGGAGTTCATCATCAAGCTCCAGACTAATTTCAGACCACACAACCCCATTGGAAATACCAAACATCAGCTAGATTATTTGATTATGAAGGATGGCCAATATATTAACAAATATGTCATGGAGTTTAATTGGATCGCCTCACAAGTCTGCAGTTATGGAGAAGGCACCCTTCACCATCACTTCTATAATAGCCTTCCTGATTGCATCAAAGACAAAATCTCTCATGTAGGAAAGCCCCCAACCCTTACCAACCTCCATCAGCTTGCATAGGCCATTGATGCATGCTACTGGGAGTGCAAGTCAAAGATATCCTGTCAAGCAAAGTCCTTTGCCAATCCCATCTCATATTCTAAGTCTGCTTCTTCTGCCTCTGCCTCTCACTTTGGCAATCACTCTGGAAGCTTGAAAGACTCGAAAGATACCAAAAACAAGTCTACCACTTCCACACCTCAGATCAACCTCACCTTGAAGCTAGGAAAGATGGCAAGCTTACTGCTGCTGAGCAAAAGCACCATTTTGACAATAAGCTTTGCATGTTTTGTGGACAGGCTGGTTACGTTGCTAAAGAATGTCCAAAGTCTACCTCCTATGCAGCTAAGGCTCATGCAACCACCACCACAACTCTGGAAGCACAACTGGGGGTCTCTATAGAGACAAAAAAATAGTCTGCAACCTTCAGAACTCTGCATGGACTAAAGGTTGCATTGACTCTGCCCATGCTTCAAAGGAGGTCTGCTCTTTTAGATTCTAGATCTCTTACTTCCTCTATTTCTTTAGCTTCTTACAATATGTCTCCTTTCTCTGCACTCATTGAATCTGATTCCTCCAATTGTTATATAGACTCTGCTTTTGTTAGTAAACATAATCTTTCTACATACTCTATTGCTCCACTTTTACTCCACTTCTTTGATGGCTTGTCCAATTCTACCATTACTCAAGCAATTGACCTTTCTATCTGTTTCCCAACTGATTATATCACTCTGATGACATTTTATGTCACTCTGCTGGATGGTTCTTGTTCCCTTGTTCTAGGACACAACTGGCTCACCCACTACAATTTGTTAATTGACTAGGTTACAAGTAGTATCTTGTTCCATTTGCATGGACAAAGTATGCCAGCTCCTCTGAGCTCACCTTCACAGCCTCAGAACTCCCCTCCTCCAGCTGGTCCTACACCCTCCAATACACCACATTTCTCAGATCATCAGGCTCCGCCTATTGCAATCATCAGCACTCTGGCCTTTGCACTGGCTTGTTACCTTGAGGGCTCCATTCAGTTCAGCCTGCAACTCTGCCAACAGGAGAGTTATCTCTGCTCTGCCTCTACTGATGCTGCTATTCCCAAAGAGATTGACCTCTCTGGCATCCCTCCAGAGTATCATGACTTCATGGATGTCTTTAGTAAAAGCAAAGCTGACATGCTGGCTCCCTATTATAAACACAATCTTAAGATTGACTAAAAGGAAGGAGCATCTCCTTCCCTTGGCATCACATATTCCCTTTCCACCTTTGAGCTTGAGTCCCTCCACACCTTTCTTGACAAGCATCTTGTCAATGGTTTTATCTGACCTTCCTCCTTCACTCATGCTGCTCCAGTCCATTTCATTTGCAAGAAGATTGGATCACTCTGTCTGTACATCAACTTCCAAGGACTTAATAAGATCATGAAGAAAGACTGCTATCTCCTTTCCAATCTCTCCAACCTTCTTGATGCCCTAAGCAGTGTGAAGATCTACACCAATTGACCTTTGGCATGCCTATTATTTGGTCCACATTGCCAAGGTAGATGAGTGGAAGACCTCCTTCCATATGTGCTATGGCTCCTATGAATGGCTTGTCATGCCATTTAGCCTAATGAACGCCCCTGCAGCATTCCAGCAGTTTGTTAATATTATTTTCACTGATTTTCTTGATATTTGCATTATAGTCTATTTGGATGACATTCTCATTTATTCCACAGACAAAGCCACTCATTGTGAGCATGTCCATGAAGTACTCCATCATCTCCACAAGCACAGAATTTATGCCAAATCCAAGAAGTGTGAATTTCACACTGACTTCACTAAATATCTCAGCTATTTTCTTTTCTCTACTGGACTTACCATGTCTGATGACAAAGTCAAAGCCATCTAAGAATTGCCCAAGCCTTACAAAGTCAAGGACATTCAGTCCTTCTTAGGTTTCACTAATTTTTATTGCTGCTTTATTGATAATTATTCTGATATTGTCATTCCTTTAATCTACCTCATCCAGAAGGGTACTCCATGGAACTTCTCTGATAACTGTCATGCTGCCTTCCAGCATCTCAAAGATGCTTTCACTTCCAGTTTCATCCTTGCTCATTGGATCCCTGATGCTCCATTTATAATATAGTTAAAACTAATACTTCAGACTATGCCATAGCAGGTATTCTTTCCATCCACATCCCCAATGGTGAAGTCTGCCCTATCACCTTCTACTCCTGCACTCTTCATTCCACTGAGCTCAACTATAATACCCATAATAAGGAACTTCTTGTTGTCCACAAGTGTTTCCACTCTTGATGACACTACCTCAAAGACTCCACCACTCCAATTGACATTAACATCAATCATAAAAACCTGGAGTACTTTACTTTCATCTGCCTCCTCACTTGGTGGCAGGCTCACTGGTCTGAGTTTCTTTGCCAATTTTATTTGATCTTCCATTTCTGTCCTAAATGCCTTGGCAATAAGCCTGATGTCCTAACTCGATGATGGGATGTCTATTCCAAAGAGGGGGATATGGACTATTCTTGCGTCAATCCATACAACCTCTGCCAAATCTTCACCTATGAACAGCTTGTGTCCTCCCTATGAGCTACCTATCTTGCAGATCCTGTGCTCTGCACAAGCACTGTTTTTGACATCATGACCCTTCATAATGATATCCTATATGCACTCCTCTCCAATCCTATAGCTCAGATCCATATGTCCAACTCTGAGCTCTCTGAGTCCCATTGGTCTGTCAACCCTAATGGCCTTTTATGCCTTGATAACCACATCTATGTCCCCAATGCCAATAACCTCCAACTCTGAGTGCTCTGCTATAAAACGATCATTCACTTTCTGGATATTTTGGGCAAAACCATATCTTGGAGTTTGCCATGACTACACCTGGCCTGGAGTGCACACCTTCATAAAAGAGTATATCTCTTCTTGCATAGCATGCTCCCATGCAAAAGTTCCTAGGCATAAGCTATACAGTCTCCTCAAACAGCTCCCAATTCCTGAGAAGCCCTGGAATTCTATATCCATGGACTTCATTGAACAGTTACCTTCATCCTCTGGCTATACAGTGATCCTCATCATTGTAGATTGCCTATCCAAGCAATGTATATTCATACCTACAGATGACAAGATAATCTCTCTGGAGTTGGCAAAATTGTTCCTCCTCCACATCTTCTCCAAGCATGGGGTTCCTTCCCACATCACCTCTGATAGAGGTGTGGAGTTCGTCTCCCACTTTTTCTGCTCTCTTGGTAAAGCCCTTGATATTTGACTCCATTTCACCTCTAATTACCATCCAGAGGGAGATAGACAGACAAAACAAATAAACCAGACACTAGAATAGTACCTTTGGATCTACTGCAACTACCAGCAAGACAACTGATCTGAACTCCTGCCTCTTGCAGAGTTTGCACCCAACAATATTCTGAATGCTATAACTGGTATATCACCATTCTTCACTAACAAGGGCTATCACCCCAGCATCTCCATGCATCCTGAGAGAGACTTGACCTCTGCTCACACTCATGATTACTCTATTGACCTTGACACCCTTCATTAGTTCCTCTGTGAAGAGATGGCTCATGCCCAAGAGTGTTATCAAGGACCTGTGAATGTCAAATGAACTCCAGCCCCAGACTTCAAAGTCAGAGATCAAGTATTCATTAAGGCTAAGTACCTCTGCTCTACTTGTCCTTTTAAAAAATTTTCTGAAAAAAATCTCAGCCCTTATGAGATTGTCGCTCAACCTGGCATCCTCTCCTTTATTCTTTGCCTTCCTGACAACCTGAAGTCCATAACCCCATCTTCCATGTCTCACAGCTAGAATCCTTCATTCCCAACACTATCTCTAACCATCTCCAGCCTCTACCATCTCTGATCGACATTGATGGTGAACCAGAGTTTGAGATTGCCAAAATTCTCGACTCCAAGGTTGACTGTTGATGACAGAGTTGTCAACTCCTGTATTTGGTCCACTGGGTAGGCTATAAAGGTAAAAATGAAGAGACTTCTTGGTTACTTGCTACCGAGCTGAATCACACCTCCAAACTAGTTTTGGACTTTCACCTCCACTATTCAACCAAACCCAGCTCTTACTCAGGGTTATGAAAATGGTTTTGATTGTAGATACTATCTAAATTGTATCTATTCTACAGTATCCTCCACTCCCTCCAACTCCTCTTTCTCCAACTCCTCTTTACTTCCTGGCAACCCACTCTTCTACTGCATTAGGAGTTTCTGGTTCCTTAACAGACCTGCTAACTTCTTCTCTGCCTCTCTTATCTCCTTCTCTCCTGCCTTCAACTTTTCTTCTAACTCCTTGGCCCCATATATGGTCTGCACTCTGACCTTCACCAGCTGCTGCACTATAGCAGTTACTTTTGCTACGAGCGTGAAGTTTGCTTGTACCACTGACATCATATCACAGATGGCTATGGCCACCACCGCCAGCTCCTTTGTGATTTCTGCCCCCTCTCTGCTCTCCTCTGCTCTCTTTACTCTGGCCTTCTTTCTCTTTCTCCTCCATCTCCACCTCTATTCTCCTCTAATGCTTTGGAGCAGAGAAATCCCTGGGCCACTCACACTGCTGCCTTTGGGCCTGGCAGTTGTGGCATGCCATGGACTTTCCTGTTCCTGGCACATACTCCAGCCCCTTCCACCCACACTGCATGCATGCAATCCCCTTCCTCTTTCCTCCACTTATCAACTGTTGAAGGCAGATCTCCTCCACCTGTGGATTGTCAGTCATGGTCACTACCCATTCATGACAACTCACCTGTTTCCTAGCAGCTTCCTTTGCTGCTGCCCTGCATGCTGCCTCCACCACCACCTTACACATCTCCTCTGCTGCCACTTGACATGCTTTTTTCTCTACCCTCCTGTACTCCTCCTCCTTGCATGCTTTCACACGCCACCTCCACTCTACTACCTTCACTTCATGCAGCTCATCATTGTTGTCATTGTTATCATACTTGATGAGCTGTGCATTATTCCAGGTCTTAATATTGTGATACACAGACATGATTATGGTGCAAAGTTAAGAAGTGTAGCCAATACCTCACAGTTTTATAGTCTGCATCCATAATTCCCACTCCACACTGCTTACTTTGCATTTTTTCTCACTTAGGGCTTATGACCTTTGTGGACTCAGGCCTAAAGGGGGGATATTGTTATAGTCCACAACTCTGATACTTGGATTATACTCAAACTTCACTCAGACTCCCATTTTTTATTGTATGACAACTCCTATATAGGAGTTGACCTCTATAGTCTGTTCATTCCTGTTTTGATTCATGTTTTATCCTTTTCATTTGATATATTTCCAATTGCTTGAAACTATTCCTGTTTTAACTAACTACCACATCTACCTGTCCTACTTACTTTTGACATATGTAGTTTCAGCTTTACAGCTATATTATGTCTGCCTTATAGTATAAAAACATCAGGATAACTAGCTATAAAGTTAGTTCAAATATCAACTTAGTTCTGATCCTTTGTTTGAGTCTCAGACTCTTCTCTTAATCAACTCAACATTGTTGCTAGTTAATGATTAAGTCTCTGACTCTGCACTCTGCAAATATGGGACAAACTTGGACAAGGGCACAGTGCTCCACTTGAGTCGCTGAAGCCAATGTCCCAACCCCTGCAACTCTACTCTGTACTCAGAGTTGATCAGATAAATCATGACTTACCAGGACATGTGATTCTAACCTTACTCATGCCTAGTGGGGCTTTAGTACCAACCCATATAAAGTCTCATTTTAGTTTTTCTAGCATGCACTATGTTTGGGGTGGCATGCCTTGAGCTTTAGTGAGGAATTGGGTCAGTTCACCTACTACAATTTGTACTATCAGTTGTTTTACATCTAGTGTCAGATGTGTGTTTGTCCAATTATCTAGGGATGCTTTTATTTTGTCTATGATTTTCATCCATGATTGGGTCTGGTCAATCTTATTACCAATCCATGCTCCAAGAATGTGTGTCGGTTACTGGTCTTCTGCTATTCTTATTTCTTGTCTCAGCAATGCATTTTCTGGGTGGGGTTTCCTAGAGATTAGTATTCATTTGCAGTGTTGTTCTATACCAATCAGGATTATTTCCATCATTTCTAGATTAAACTTCACTTCTGAAGCTTTGCACCACTCTGATAAAATGAGTTCAAGGTCAAAGTATTGGTTGTACTTTGACAGGTAGACAGTTGTGTCATTGGCATATAAGTTTATTTTGATCAGGGACCTTAGTCCTGGTATAAAGTACTAATTCTTTCTAGAAGGTAGCTGATGGCTAGGTCACCCAAGAATTGCTGTGCTTGCCCCCAGTGAATGGTTGGTGAATAAAAACTGGTAGTAGATTGGTGGTAGGTAGTAAAATGATAAGTGGGAGGTAAGATAACTCTGAGAGAAAGTCACTTGTAAAGTGTAAGATGCCAAAAGGTGGTGAATGTTGAAGAACTTCTAAACAAAACCTAGAACAAGCATTTTATAGTCCAGGGCATGTCCCTGGACTTCCAATAGCTATACTAAAGAAGTATAAAAAGGTATAGTAAAGAGTCCAAGCAAATCCAGCCTTATCAGAGGTCAATCCAGACTAAATGAATCTGAGCTTGGATGATGCTTAGCTGGATCAGACTAAGTGATACACCACCCAGATAGACATCCAGGTGGTGTATGAATAAATGGAAAAGTAAAGGGAATGTACAATGGATGTAATCAAACAGCATCAGTCCAATGTGAGTGGACCTGGACTGGTCAGTGGCCTATCAGATGAGTGGCTGAGGCATGGGAAAGATGTCAAATACCACCATATAGCTACTCAGAGCTCTACACTGGGATTTTGAAACCTTTAATGTTGTCAGAGTTCCTTATTGTGGCAGCAAGAGGTTCTATAGCAAGGTTGAATAGGAGGCATGAGAGGGGGTCACCTTGCCTTACTCCTCTGGTTATATTGTATAAGTTGCTAGTGACTCCATTGATTATTATGGTGGTTTTTGCATGTTTGTACAATTTGCCAATGTTATTTACAAAATAATCTAGGAGGTTGAATTCTTGGAGCGTTATTAGAAGGTAACTGTGATCTATTTTGTCATAGGCTTTCTCTTTGTCAAGAGCTACTATTATGCCATTTTCTTTCATAAGATCCATATTTGCACATATTTTTTCAGTGAGCTAGATGGGGTCAAAGATTGATTTTGATGAAATAAAGCCAGATTGGTTAGGATATATCAGAGTCTTTACATGTTTTGCAAGTTGTATGGCAAGCACTTTTGTCATAATCTTGTAGTTGGTGTTGAGCAGGGTTATTAGATGTTAGTTTTCAATTTGGATCCTATTTTTATATATATAGATTGGACACATCCAGCTGACTGAGAAGTTTGCATCAGAGTGAGTCCCATGTTCTTGAATATTGTTGTAGATGATTCTCAGGCATCTTATTACATTGAAGGTTGGATTTTTGTCATCAGTTCTTGCTTGGTGGTTTTCACTCAGTGTTTTCCACAGCTTATAAGAAAGCCCATTACAGTGGCTCAAATAAGTGTTCCAATATTGGGCCATTTTGAAAAGACTTGACATTTGCAAAAGAACCAAAATATATCAGTGCTGACCCTTGCAGGGTCATTAATAGCCCGAACTACTATCCTAAATATGAGCCCTTAGTCATGTGATTTGGTTGCCATGGCACTGAGATATAACATTTTCAAAATAACATGTCATTGGGACACTTATTTGAGCAACATTTCTATTCTGTAATTTTAGTACTTTGCATGCCCTTCCTTTGCCTTTATCACTGCCTCTAGTCTCCTAGGCATGCTTTCTATCAATATTTGACATTCCTTAACCTCTATCTTGCCCCATTCCACATCAATCCTTTCCCAAAGCTCCCAAACCCCTCTTGGTGGTGTTGCATAGCTATTGAGCTTCTTTTTGAGAATTTTCCAAAGATGTTCAATAGGATTAAGGTCTGGAGATTGTGCTGGCCAATCAAGAACCTTGATACCTTGATATTCCAGCCACTTCTGGGCCCTTTTAGAGGTATGTTTGGGGTCATTATCTTGTTGAAAGATAATGCTTTCTTTAGGAATCCTAGAATTTTCCATAGTAGAAAGCAGATTATCCTTTAAAATGAAGACATACTGCTCATCATTCATCCTCCCTTCCACCTCTGCAAGAATCCCCACTCTATTCAAGCCCATGCATCCCCAAACCATCAAGGAACCTTTTCCAAACTTTACTGTCCCCTATACCTCCTTGTTTTGCAAAGATTTTTCTGCCACTTTCCACACATACTTCCTTCTATCTGACCAAATTACCCTATTCCAGTCCTCCACAGTCCAGTGTTGGTACTTTAGAGCAAAGTTCAGCCTATATTTCCTATGCTTTACAGATAAATGTGGCTTTTTCTTCTTGACTACAGCTTTTAGAGATGCAGACTTTAGCACATTGCAAATGGTTTGAGAAAAGACAGGATAGGAGAGGGTAGAATTAATGAGATGGATTGCATGAACAGCATTTTCAACCTTGCCAAAGGTAATACTAGAAACAATTCTCCTTTTGTCAATAGGAGAAAGCTTGAAAGGAGGGCCTAATCTGATGTTTTCCCTGCCTGGATGAATCTCTTTGATAACCCTTGCCACAGTGGACTTCCCCAGACCAGTTTTGGAGGATA
>JBBPQW010001071.1:0-10456 GCA_038092695.1 Boletus rubropictus | reverse complement strand
GGGAGGGGACCAATCAAGTTGACAGAAATTGTTTTCCATGGTGCATTAGGGATGTAGTGGGGGTAAAGTGGTGTGTTATGTGGTCTGCAGTCAACCTTTGTCTTTTGACATCGGTTGCATCCTCTAATATATCTTTTCACATTCTTGGCAAGTATGGGCCAGTAGTAGTGAGTTCAGATTAGGTCTTTTGTCCTTTTTACTTCTAGGTGTCTAGCAGTGGGGTGGTCATGGTACTGGGATAGAATTCTCTTGTGTAGGGGGGGGTTATTTGGCACATAGAGCACCTGATTCCATTGAAGTAATCCATTCTCTTCTATCCAAGGTTCACATTTTTCCTTCAGCCTGTTCTGTGCAAAGGGTTCTCTCTTTTGCTGGTGTTTGCAAATCATTTCTTCAATGGAGGATGGGGTTGTGGTTGTATGAACTTGGGTCTCTGGGAATACTATAATGGCAATGTTATCAGAATCCACCCCCTTTCCATGGTCTGGCCTCCAGGACAGAGGATAAGCTGGGTTGGTATTTCCAGGGCAGTGATTGAGGACATAATGAAATTCTTGGAGAAATTGGTATCAACAGGCCTGGTAATGTGAAAGGTCTTGAGGGTGATGATAGTACTTGAGGTTTTTATGGTCAGTGTAAAGGAGGAAGGGTTCATGGGCATCAATAAGGTAGTGGTGCCATTCCTTTAATGTAGACATGATGGCCAAAAGTTCCAAGTTGGCAGCATGATAGTTCCATTCTGCATTAGTAAGGGATTTTGAGAAGAAGGAAACAGGTTGCCATGTTGCATCTTGGTATTTGGACAGGACTGTGCTGGATCCAATCCCACTACCATCTGTTTTTACTTTGAATTGGCCATCATTGTGGGGCATAGCAAGGGGTGACGAGAAGCATAGGATGGTCTTTAATTGATCAAAAGGAGATTGATATTCTGGCATCTAGGAAAACTCCTGTTTATTGGATAGAAGAGTGGTGAGGGGTTTTGCAATGATTGAGAAGTTGTAGACAAAGTAATGATAGAAATTCAAAAATCTGAGAAATTCATGCAACTCTTTCTTGAATGTTGGGGTTGGCCAGTTGTGAACACCTTGCACCTTTATTGGATCTGTTCGGATACCATCGCCAGATACAATAAGACTGAGGTATTCCATTTTGGCTTGTTTGAACTCATATTTACTTGATTTAAGATAAAGGCTATTGTTGTGCAAGATCTGCAGGACTTGGTGGACAATGTCACAATGTTCATTTAGCATCTTTGAGAATATCATTATGTTATCAATGTACATAATGACTTTGCCTTGTGCAATGAGATCTTGGAATATTAGGTTCATCATATGTTGGAAGGTGGCAGGGGAATTTGTAAGCCTGAAGAATATTACCAGAAGTTCAAATAGGCTGAGGTTTGTTTGGAATGCCACCTTCCATTCATCACCCTCTTTGATCTGGACATTGTTATAGCCCCAATGAACATCCAACTTCATGAAGTAGTGAGACCCATGGAGTTTGTCAATAAGTTCTGAAATGAGCAGCAGTTGGTATTGATTTTTCATGGTGATATCATTTAGCTTCTGGTAGTCCTGGACCAGGTGGAGATGACCATCTTTATTTTTGATGAAGAAGAATGCTGAGGCAAATTTGGATTTGGAGGGGCAGATATGATCCAATTTGAGGTTCTTACCTATAAATATTTTGAGTTCCTCTTGTTCCTGGGGGGACAGGTTGTAAGTTTTACAATCCACCTTGTGAGTCCCTGGGATTAGGTTGATAGCATGGTTTCATGGCTTTCATGGTGGTAACATGTCGAATTCTTCTTTTGAGAACACATCTTTAAATTTGTGATATAAGGATGGTACCATGTCCTCAAATAAAGTCTCTTTTTGGTGTGAGCAGCTGCCAGGTTAGTCACAATGTTCCATACTGCAAAGACCTCATCATCATTGTTGTCATCTCCTGTATTCTCTAACTGAGGCATGTGATCATCCTTGCATCAGAATTTCAGGAGTTCCTTCATCCAATTGATGTCTGGATTATGTATTTTTAACCAGTTATGACTGAGGAAGATGGGGGGAGTACTGAGATCCATTACTGCAAGCATAATCTGCTCTGAATGGTTGTCAATTTTCAGCTCAACTTGAGTGAACTCAGTGATGGACCTGGCTTTGTTCATGGATCCATCAGCATTATATATATGCATGGATCTCAGTAGTGGGTGGCATGAGATTTGGTGCTTCCTCATAAACTGCCTATTGATAGCAGAGCAAGTGCATCCTAAGTCAAGTAGTGTGAGTGTGGAAACAGTTCATCCATCACTGCAGAGTATGGACACTTTCAACTCAAATGCTTGGGTGTCTTTATTATGGAATTGGATGAATTTTAGTTTTTTCTAGAGTTCTCATAGGCTCAGAAGAGATTCACCCTCCTTTATGGCAATAAGTTGTTCTAGCAACTTGGCAGTAACCTTGGGAAGATGGGAGATATGGACAAAGGAACGGAGGTGGTGGAGAAAGCATTGGATGTTACTGAGGTGAATAATATGTTGCATCCAAGTGGATGACCAAGGTTCAACAGTATTGCATCAGTTAGAGTCAATCTTTGATGGAGGAGTGGTGGACTCGTTGTCTGAACTCCCTGGGCATAGGAGTATTTGAATCTTGGGTTGGGACTTATCAAGCAGCTTACTACTTCTCTTCCCAGTGTTCTTTATTGCATGATCCCTCAGAGGCTCAGAGGCTCAGATTCTCCTTCAATTTGGCATGGTGGCCACATTGATACTAGGAGAAGTCTCAGCTAGAGTATATGTACACTGGCATGACTCATATGAACTTACCCAATCCCTTGATTCATCACTGGCAGTAGTGGTCTCCACTGGATCAACAGAAAGAACATTAAATTTATTGAAAGAGGCAGAGGGAGTTCTTATCTGTGTACCAACTACAGGAACAGAGGGAAACCAGGCCTCTGTTCCCTTTAAAAATGCAGGGCGGGAGTGGAGGATGGCATGGGAGCAGGGATAGCAGGAGAAAATGAGTCAAGTGTACATATCTGCACTAGCACTTCATTGGTTAGATGGATGGTCATCCTTTCTATGACTATGGAGTGAACTGCTATTGGTTGAGGTTGGGGGTGTGCAGTGCATGGCCAAGGTTTGCCATACTTGCGGCACAACCCAAGTCTACATGCCTTCAATAAGTATATGGGACTGGTTGTGTCAGGCGAGCACACACAAACTGTGATGCCCTAAGGAACTGAATTCCAAATATGAGAAAAGTACAATCTACTCGACTGACTACTTATATACTATAGGATTGAGTGCACAGACCACTTTAGGGGAGGCATGGAATAGTATAGAACATTCTAGGGTGAGGGGTGAGATAAGATAGTGGCTGTGCAATAAGATAAGATAAGATGAGAAAGAGCGAGAGAAATGTAATGGAATTATAATGGTTCTAACATTACCCCCTTCTTAGGGCTGTCGCTCCGAGACAGCAGGGATGTCGAATAGGTGAGAAGGAAGGCGTGTGAGGGAGGCGGCAAAGGATTTGAAGGTGGGGTTTTCGAATAGAGGGATTCCTTTTGAGCAGGAGGGGCAATCGCAAGAGTCGGTTACTTGGGTTCGCACTGCCGTGGGGTTTTTCTTCCAGAACTTCTGGAGGGCTTCTTTGGTGTGTGTTAGGTTTTCTTTTGGTTCCCAAGTTCGGTCTTCTTGGGGGTAACCCTTCCAGTGGACTAGGTATTCGACTTTTCCTCTTCATGCTCGTGAATCTATTATGAATTCGACCTCGTATTTGGGTTGTTGTTCGATGACAACAGGTGGGGGAGGAGTAGGTTTTTGTTGGGAGGGATATACGGCTTCGTGATATGGCCATAAGTGCGACTCGTGAAAAACCGGATGGATACCACGCCAGGTGGGGGGTAGTTTGAGTTTGTATGCTGTGAGGCCAACTTTTTCGACGACTTCAAAGGGGCCGTAGCATCTGTCCTCAAGTTTCTTGGTGGGTCTGTTGGATTTAATGTTCTTCCCATCGATTAGAACCTTATCTCCCTTTTTGTACTCTACTCTGGTTCAGGATGTGCAGTCGTAGTATTTTTTCATTTGTTCCGCTGCCTTTTCCAGAGATTCTTTTGCCTGTCGTTGGGATTCTCTCATCCATTCGGCGAACTCCTTTGCTTCCTTGCTTTGGACATTTCATGCGCCATTGATATTCACTAGGGGTTGTTGTCCGTAGTTAAGTAGGAACAGGGACGTCCTAGTAGAACTACTGGTTTTTTGGTTGTGTGCGAATTCTGCTAGCGCTAGCCAGTCAACCCAGTCGTTTTGTCGATGGTTTATGTATATCCGAAGGTAGAGCTCCACTTCGGAGTTGATCCGCTCTGTTTGCCCGTCGGTTTGAGGATGGTATGCTGTGGACAGGTTTCCTTGGATGTGGAGGAGCGAATACAGATCCGTTATGAAGTTTGAGATGAATTGGGATCCTCTATCTGAGATCACTTTCTTTGGAGTGCCGTGTAGCTTAAATACGTGGTCTCTAAATATTGTGGCTACTCCTTTTGCGGTGATAGTAGAGGACATGGGGAAGAGATGAATCATCTTGGAGAAGCGATCCACGATGGTTAGTATGGCATCCTTTCCTTTTGATTCTGGAAGAGGGCCTATTATATCCACCGATATCACTTTCCAAGGTGCGGTTGGTATCTCGTTAGGAGTCAGGGGGGTGTGGCTTGCTACTGTCCTGGTTTTGGTCTTTTGGCAGTGATCACAGCCTTTCGTATAGGCTTTGGTATCTTTTCGTATGGTAGGCCAGTAATACCTTGTCATGATAAGGTCTTGGGTTCTCCTGGCGCCCGGATGCCCTGCCAAGGGGTGGTTGTTATGAACCCTTATTTCTTCACCTAACTTTTCACTTTCAATTTCTCTTTTCAAAGTCACATGACCAGTGCACGTGATCATGAGAGCATGCACATGACCCAGGTCTAGACTGGTCTAGACTATGACATCATGACTCATGGTTTACATGCCTATTTAATCTCTGTCTCTTCTCTTCCATTCTACACTGCCTCCGTGAGAACACTATGTACTTGTATAGTAATTAGTCACATGCACTGCTTGGTCTGTGCGCACTCTTGTACAATATATAAAGGCTCGTGCTCATCGCTGGCATCCCCAGCTTTGACCACTTGTCATTGGGGTTAAAACCTTCTGATTGGTGTGCTTCAGCTCTTTCTTGTTCCTTTCTCTTCTTTTCTATCCTTGCCAGTAGCTGGTGTACGCTGCAACGGGCTCGGCTAGTGGTGTGTTCGCAAGAGCATAACAGTGGTTGTGATTTTCTTTAATCACTTGCTCTCTTAGACCTTTGTTGTACGGGACATAGAGTAGCTCTTTCCACTTTATTAGCCCATTCTCCCTCTTCCATGGAGATTCTTTTTTTTCGAGTCCTTCGCAGGCAAATCTCTCGGCTTTAGATTGGTATTGTGCAATCTGTGATTTGATGGTTGACCAATTTTGAGTGCAAATTTTCTCGTGTTCTTCGAAAAACCTGTCAGGGAGTAGGATTTTGTCTTTGTTATCCTGATTTACCCCCTTCTCATAATCTGGCCTCCGGGACAGAGGATCAGCCGGATTAGTCTTGCCTGATCGATGTTTGATTACGAAATCGTATTCCTGAATGATTTGTTGCCATCGGGCCTGATGGCGAGAGAGATTGACTGGTTTTTTGAAGTATTCGAGATTTTTGTGGTTCGCGAGTACTTTGAAAACGTGTTTAGCTCCAAGGAGGTATTGGTGCCATTCCTTTAATGCAAAGATGACTGCAAGCATCTCCAAATTGGCTGCGTGATAGTTTCGTTCAGTGTCGTTAAGGGATCTGGAGATAAAGGCAACTGGATGCCATTTTCCTTCTTGGAGTTGCAACAACATGGCACCCACTCCTATGCCGGACCCGTCAGTCTCGACACGGAAAGGGTCATCGTCGGTCGGCATGGCTAATGCCGGCGCCAATGTCAGTGTGTCTTTTAGGGAGTCCATTGCTTTTTGGCACTCTGGGGTCCACTTGAACTCTTTTAGTTCAGAGGTGAGGGCGTTAAGTGGTTTCGCGATCTGGGCGAAGTTCTTTATGAAACGTCGGTAGAAGTTTAAAAAACCTAAGAAGCCGCGTAGTTGCTTTCGCGACTGGGGAACTGGCCAGTCTTTGATAGCTTGTACCTTCTTAGGTTCCATTTTGACGCGGTCCTGGGATACGATGATGCCCAGAAACTCTGTTTCACTGACCTTGAAGTCACACTTATCATGCCGTAGGTATAAATGTTCTTTCTGTAGTATTTCGAGGACCTCTTTGACGATATGACGATGTTCTTCTAGGGTTTTGGTGAAGATCATGATATCGTCAATGTACACCACTATGACCCCTCGGTCGATTAACTCCTTAAAAAACGAATTCATCATTGTTTGGAATGTAGCGGGTGAGTTTGTCAACCCAAAGAACATTACAAGGGGTTCGAATAGGCCTCTATTGGTACGGAAAGCTGCTTTCCACTCGTCTCCTTCTTTCATCCTCACGTTGTTGTACCCCCATCTCACATCGAATTTGGTGTAATACTTGGCAGACTTAAGTTTGTCCACCAACTCGTTGATAAGGGGTAACGGATATCGGTTGCATATGGTAATTGCGTTTAGCTTCCGATAGTCCTGAACGGGACGAAGTCGTCCGTCTTTCTTCTTAATAAAGAAGAAGGCGGAGGCAAAGGGACTTTTTGACGGGCGGATACAACCGCTCTTTAGGTTTTCTTCCAGGAAATCATCCAACTCCTTCTGTTCACCTGGTTCTAGGGGATAGGTTTTGCAATTGACTGTGTGTTCTCCTGGTAGGAGTTCGACTGCGTGATCCCAAGGTCGTCATGGTGGAAGTTCATCGAACGATTCTTTTGCGAAGACATCTGCAAACTCATGTACATAGGAAGGCGATACCTCCTCTAAGGTTTTCTTTTTTTTTTGCAGTGAATTCTTTAGCTGCAATCTCAGTGGCAGTGTTTCTAAATAGCCAATCAAGATCGAACTGGAAGAGTCTATCGCCATCGGAGCGTTTGACTTCTTCGTGTTCCTCTTCTTCTTCCTCGTTGTCCACTAGCTTCGGTATGTGATCATTTTCACATCGAAATTCGATCTTGCCCATGGGCCAGTCGATTTGTGGGTTGTGGATTCGAAGCCAGTCATGTCCAAGGAACACAGTGTTCATTCCGAGACTTGTAACAGATAGGGCAATTTTCTCATTGTGGTCGGCTACTTTTAATTCGATGACAACATACTCAGTGATTTGTCCGGCTTTATTGAGGGAGCCGTCGGCATTATATACTCTCACTGGTATCGGGAGTTTATTTGTTTTAATCCCCTTTTCTGCTACAAATTCTTTGTCGATGGCAGAACCTGTGCACCCTGAGTCAATCAATGCTTTAACATCGAGATCCTGTCCATCATCGGTGTGAATCATGACGGGGATTTCGAGCGAGTTTTTGTATCTTCTTCGCTCGGATGCTCCCTTATGTTTTGGCTTTCTTTGTAGATCTCTCAGGTATAGGTCTAGTTCGTTTTCTGACAATTTTCGGAAGTCTCGTATGAGCTCTTTTGTCACCTCGAGATGTCTCTCATGGTGAACAAGGACTTCAGGTGTTCTGCTGCCCTCTCTTCGCTATTGCGAATTTGGCATCACATCCACCTTACCGTCCATGGGTCGACGACATTTCGCCACTCATGTCTGACTCGTTTTACACCAGTGCTCCCGAAGCCTCGTTCACCTCTCTCGGTTATATCTTCAAAGCGATCATATTCGTAGACTACTGGGGTCTGGATCTTTTCTATTATCAATTGAGCGATTCAATCTCTGACTTGGACTTTAAAGTCCTTATCCGAGTGGTTTACCAGGAGGATTTTAACCTCTCCTCAGTAATCTGAATCGATCACTCCAGCCCCTGTGGCAATGGAGGCTTTTACGGTGAGTCCTGATCTTGGAGCTATATGGCCGTAATGGCCCTTCTCAATGGTGAAACTCATCTTAGTGCTTACTAAGGTTTGCCCTCTAGCTGGCACAATTGCATCCTCTCCGGCGTACAGATCATACCCTGCCGCACCAGGGGATCCTTGCTTTGGTAGAGGAATTGATCGGTCAGTTCAGACGACTTCAAGGATTCCTCGTTCCTTTTCCTTTTTTATTGTTTCGAGGATCTCGTCATCAGTCCAGGGGGTTTTCCTAGGTTTACCCAAAACCATCTCTTTCTTTTCCTTTTTTAATATTTTTATCGCTGGGGTTTCAGCCTTTGACTCAGTTTCACTCATAGTTTCACAAGGAAGAATGGCAAATCTATTGCTATCATCAAGCATTGGTACTACCGGTGAACTACATTCTGAGATAACTTTGTCCTTTGGCAAGTTAGGGTGGCTGTTCCCTACTCGCCTTGCGTAAAACCCTGCTCGTCTATTTTGATCTGTTTGATCGAATTTGCGAGCTCCTCATTGGTCTGATAGAAAACTTTCACTCCTCTAAAGATGGCACATCGCATCCGTCACGGAGGGTTTTTCGGAGGATGTTTGGCGCACAGCCATTTATCTCCACATCTGAAACATAACCCCTTAGCGCGTGCCTCCCCAATATCCATAGGGAGACCGCTTCCTCCAAATGTTCCTGTTTGACCAGGATTCGATGTTGGAGCTTGCAGAGTTCTGGGCTGCTGCGGAGCCCGGGGTACATTGTCGGTTCGAATGGGGTTGGGACCAGTAGCCACGTTGGTCCTGTTCCTCCAATTCGAATTACACTGGGTTCTCGGGGGGTTGTACGTCTTACGTAATTTTCATGCTTGAATAGCCGCTTCAGCCATTCGTAAGTGTCTCTCCTATTTCATCAGGGAGGTGGAGAACGCAAGGCTGGGCATTCCTTGTTCTGTGAATGCTAGGATATCTTCTCTGATGCCTTGTTGACAAATCCTTAACAGAGTTTCGTCAAACTCTTGATTGTGAGTCATTCCGGCCTCTGCCATCAACTGGGACATTTGGTTGAAGAAATCTTCAACCGAGCTAGCATCCTGTTTCAGATGCATTAACTTTTCGTAGGCTTCTCGCTTGGCAGTGGCGGGCCTAAACTGCTCCTCGAGGATATCCTGGAACTGCATCCAGCTGTCCAACCCGAGTCTACTTTCGAAATACAAATTTGCAAAGCGGGTTGCGGAATTTTCTTCTTCTCCCCCCATGAAGCTCAGCGTCATTGTTATCCTCTGGTGATCCGAGGGAGTTGGGTCAAACCCCAGGAAGTAGTTGCACAGAGCGATGGTCCAGGGTTTGAACTTGCTCTTCTCTCCTTTGAAGATAAACGGCTTGGAGATATAGCTTTTTCCTAGCTTAGGGCCATAGGAAATTTGCGGTGACTGAGGTCTTAGCGCTCCACGCTCAGCAGCGGGCGGCTCCTCTTCCTCTGAGTCATCCTCACTATCGCCCATTTGACGTAGTGGTTTCTTTCCTTTGCTCAAGTGAGGGTTGTGCTGGGTAGGAGTGGTCCTTGTCTGTTCCATAGCCCTCATGGCTTGGTATTGTATAGCAGTCGGCGGTTCTGGTGGGACAGCATGTGTGAAGGCATTGGCGTTATAGTGATTTAGCCAGTCCGCATATCTAGTTGCAAACGGAAGGCTCTCATCGTTGTATCAAGGGGGACCAGTGGACAGGAGGGTGGTGGACATTGTGGGTGTAGATGGGGCGGATGGTGTGGGTGATTGTGCTGTTAGGAACACAGTCTCTGAGCTCACTGATTCCAGATTAGAATCCCTTACCAGTGATCTAGAGCGATTGCGGGAGTAGGGTGCAGGCATAAAACAAAACTCTTTGTTCTTCGACGGTCTCCTCGAAGCTTCTTCTTACCACTTGAGAGTAGATGGCATCCGCAGATTAAAACTTTTTATAGACCAAAAGTTTTAAAAAACTTGATAGACAGTTAAACCGGTGTAGAACAACCAGATAATGCTGGTTTAGCGACAAGTCTACCCAAGGGCTTGTAATGGGGGGACCAGATGTTTCGTCTATCCCTAGATGCCTCGGCAGCCCTAGCATGGGTAAGGGGTCGGCAATACCAGTGTCCGCTCGTATAACTCAGAGCAAGAGTGTATCAACCAAGTAACTGTCAGAACCCGATAAAAATCCGTACACTTTTGCCACGGCTTGTGCTCAAACCCTTATCTTATCGCACAGCCACGATCTTATTGGAATGTTCCAGCACATTCCATGACATTCCACGAAGTTCTATTACAATCTAGGTCTTCAAGACCCTACATCCCATTATGACGCAATTATGATATCATCGATGACATCATGCCCTTTACCCTATGCCTGCCCTAAACTACCATGTAGTATATAAGTAGTCGATCCCCATGTACTTACCTCTAAGTTTGGAATTCTCATCGTATAGTCCATCCTAGCGTTTCTAGG
>JBBPQW010001070.1:0-10459 GCA_038092695.1 Boletus rubropictus | reverse complement strand
CATACCGTCACGTCCTGAAACGCCCAGGCTGGTACCGCTGTGCCATCCGGGATGCCTGCAGGAAAGCTGTTGGAATGATAAGCTTCATGGGACCTGCATAGTACGTAAGAACATACATTCTTGGATAGATGGTCGTGCAATTGTAGTACCATGAACTCCAACTGATAGTGAAAAATGAGTGTGCCAACAGCCCTTCGCGGGACCCCACATTACCTTAAAATCGTGCCGTTCTGACAGAGACCGCACTCACTGACGGTGTTGTACGTGACAGAACTACACTGACACTCATTTGCATCGTCCGCATAGGGACCAAGATAGTAGTCGCCGGATATTAGAGGATCGACCGTAAATTCTTGCTGAACATCAGAGCTTTGAAGGAGAGCATGACATGATACGAAAAATGCGTACGGCCACCATTACACGCGCCTAGTAGATACGCCGAAACAAGACAAGGGTTCTGGCCTTTGCTGTTGTCCATCTAGTCTCGAAGAGGCTTTGAGAGTGAAACACACGGAAAAGGAGAGCGACATACCCAATGGAAGGAGGATAGACAGACAGCAGTAGAGGTTTGAGCGACAACCTCTACAGGACCCACAGAAAATAATCCAATGGCGAGGGTCGCGAACGACAGCCAGTGCGGGTCTGTGCGTGGCGCCATGACTAAGGGGGGAAAAAAGCAAAGTCGGGCTGGGACGTATATGAAAAGAGACCGACTGCCAAGCTCACTATATACCCGTTCATGATGTCACATCCACAGCATGCATCAGCGCGTGGCCCGAAGATGCTATAGACAAATCATGTGAGTAAGACTAGAAGCGTCAGCCTGGGAATGGAAGGTTTAGAACGGTATAGTATCGTGCTAGGACTGTCATCTACAATCCGCACCTGACTCACCTCGCGCACCTCGTGAAGTGAGGCCCTGAATCCTCTTCTTTTGCTGGCCACCATTCCATCATTACTGTCGTTTTCGGCTAGCTTGGCGGCGTGGGAATTTTAGTCAATAATATCGTCCACCGTAAAAAGTACAGTCATTGAAAAAATGCGACCTCCGTCGGTGAAAAATCAGCATCCGTCGTTGGAAATGGAGCGTTGCCTGCGACGCTGAACCTGACATTTTGGTCGTTGATAAAATAGAGTCATTCGCGCTGAGAAAAAAGTGTTTCAATAGCTGCTTTAACAACGTCTGCATGGCTGAAAAGACAAAGTGATGTACGACTACCAATTTCGATTGGTTGCTGGCCTCGCTAGTCAGGCCGTTCCAAAGCATGTTACATTCTGCTTGCTGTCGTTACAAGGAATATGTACAAAATGTTCAAGAGCATTACGAAAAGGAATCCAACGATGTGTGGGTCAGGTTCGGGTGAGCCAAGTTGGCAATCGATCAATGGAGAAACTCGATGTCTTGACATTGTTTGAGCAATACTTGATGTCGATTGGTGGCACCAAGCTCGAGTGTTTCCTGTTGTGCAGACGAGTTTCGTTTCCGATATACAGCACCTTAAGCATGATGATGAGCAAAAAAGTTGTTACTTTGACTGATGCCACCTCGGAGAATACTTGATCATGTGGCCGTGACATGACCCTTTGAACGACTTGATTTACGGACTCTCGTCTAATGGAAGCCAATTTAGTCAGTAGGCGTTGCGGGTGCAAGTGGTACCGGCAGGGTCGGCAACTCGCCGACTGTGGGAAAAGCTGAGTCAACGACTGTACAGCGACAAGCCACCACCGCATCTCTGCGAGTGTAACCTCAAGATCTCCATGGCTCCCTCAACAACGTGAGTACCGAGTTTCCATAGCCACCGCGTTAGATTGAACATTCGGTAAAGGCTGGAGGAATTGCTGATGAAATGTTGACGTCTGGGCTAGAAGTCTTACGGATTGTCTGGCCAAAGTTTGCTCGATGCCTTCGTGCCTGCAAAGAAAATCACCATAAAATGAAATGCCAGGACCGTGGATTGAACACGGGACCTCCAGAACTTCAGTCTGTTGCTCTCCCAGCTGAGCTACCCCGGCGACATTATTTTGGTTTTTTCAGAGATTGTCATTTGGTTCGTCTCCTTCGCGGCGCCTGCAGTCGCTTGGCTCTGATCTTCTCAACAGCTATGAGAGATGTAGCTCTTTCGTCCCATCCGTCTGCCCACCTATTTTACGGTTCCTGCCATGATATCCACGCAATTTAGCCAGTCGACGACATGGTTGCACGGGCGCTACAGATCCTCGGAAGGCCGACACAAACAAAAATTCGTGGTCTTACCCTCAGGGCGAGACCACGGATCTTTGTTTGTATACAGTATACGATTTCGTTGCAAGGACGTGAAGGTATGTGCCCCAGAAATCGTCACTCTTATTTTGGCGGTCAATGACCGTCCGGGATGGATCTCGGTTCACCTCCATAGGCCATCACGAGAACTACCTCAGCGTTATACATGTTTTCGTGACATGGTGAGTGTTCACCATGTCACCCAACAGTGCTTATAAAGCCTTCTCAAGCACAATAACCGAATAACAAGCATTGACAATGGGTGGGCAATATCAATAATGTCAGGCTCGTACGATAAGGCTTTATAAAGGCTTTGTATGAAATCCTGGGCTCTCGTGATGCTAAGAACTTCCTGAACGAACTGAATTATCTCTATCGAGAAAATAAAAATCACCTGGCGCTGGGTATGATTTTGACGAATTCTCTTAGTCGCTGGCTCATACTTGATAGTACGTCGTCGTCGTGATTCGCGGAGTACTGCCCATACCTCGCAATGATCGGCCATTTGTTCTGCGGTGGTAAACTGCAGTACGGTGCCGCGCTCGATGGTTTAGAATACATCGCTGTGATGTCACCTTGGTTGGATGCAGTGGCTGTCATATACGCCCTTGCACAGACTCGGGCCAAATTTTACCCTAGAATAAGCTTGGTATCTTCTCGCTGGCCTTGTCCCGCTCACTGTGGGACGGGTTCGTGTCAACCCCCTCTATCAGTTGGTGTGTATCATCTTAATTGTTATCTCGTAAAATTTACTGAGGGATAATCAAGGTCTGTGATCAAGATGCATGTGGGAGAGTGTAACAGAACCCGTGTCACGTTGTACCTTGTCTATCTGAAGATGCTCACCACTCACAGATGTGAATAGCTCCTTCGTGTGTATATATACCCGTCAGTATAGTGCGCATTCTGTACTATCAAGGATTTAAGAATCATGAGAACAGAGTTATGATACACTTGGAACGTGAGTCTAATTTATGAGTTGTGAACGGTGACTTGGGTAGTCCGTCTCTTGCCATCGAGAGGGTGAGTATGGATGGTCGGTCAGGCAGTGATGCAAATCGAGGTCTCAAATGGATGTGGCATCAGGGCAAGTGATCGATATAGTACGACGTGATATCGAAAAAAGTCCATAAGAGCCCATGTGTGGTGATGCTCCGCACCGCACTCACACCGAGACCTTGATAAATCCGTGCTATTCCAGCAAGGACTGGTTTGGGGTCTTTTGGGTCAGGACCTTGTGCTGTCAATGAGTAAAGTATGGAGCATGATAGAGTGTTTCACCATACCCCGTACAAGCCGGCGGAGAGTCTCCCGTACTCCTCTCGGCGGTGTGCCGGATAAGGCACGTTGTTGAATCTTAGTCTTGACCCTGGAGAAGAATGTCATTAGGGTTAGTTACACTGATCAACGGAGACAGGAACGAACTCACACATCGAGCGGGTAAATCAATGCCCACGAACTGACACCAGCAAGGGAACCACATACAAATGGGATAAGAGAAACGGGTATCGGTAACCAGGGAGGTAATGGGTCTTGCTCTCCTGAGCGTTGTCGGCCTAGGAGATGACGCATGGCGTCATATTCAAAAAAGTATAACGCTGTGCCCACTGTATCGCGTACTGCACAGCGATAGGAGGCGTAAGGGCTAGTGCAACAAATACAAGTAGTATCACGGACCAAAGTGTAATCGGAAACCAATGTAGAGGCCGAATAAGCCGTTCGTCTTGAACATGTCGCGAACGACTTCCAAGGTACCTGGTGGCTTCGCCAACTGGATTCCCTTGTTCGAAGCAATGCTGTACTCGAGTTGTCTGCGAACCTGGTGGTCTGTATCAGAATACTATCACTTTTATGGTTATCCATTTTACCTTTACAAGCTCAAATGCTATTGACATCAGACTTAGCACAAGCGGTAAGGAGGGATAGCAGACGCACGTGCGCTTCCAAGCGAAATTAGGGATCCGGCTAGTGCGCCACTAATACCGCCAGCGAGCGCTGCATCAAACACCCTATTCCGAGAGAAATAATCGTGTTCGCGACAGTATTCTTTCGTGCCACTGTATATGGCAAACGAAGCGGCACCTTCAGAATACTCAGTCAAAGGATGGATTACCAGGCCATGGAATCACTCACGGACAAATGATATTGTGACAAGAGGAATCCATAACCCGCGATAGAACCCTTTTACGCCCTCCTCCCGATACACCAGCCCTGCTAGTTTCGGAACAGAGACCCGCGTCTTGGTGGTCTGTAACCTCGACTTTAACGAGTCCAACTGGAACAATTGCGATCAGACTGGCCGTGAGTCTCGGATAGCAAAGCAGACAAACCGGATACCCTGCAATTGTAGATATATAGCTAGCAGAAAGTGCACATACTACGGATTTGTTTTCTGTATGCCACGGTTCCAAGATGAGCCCGCGAAAGCTGATTTTCTCTTAACAATCATACGTTTCAGAGTATCGTTCAACGCCGCGCAATCGAACCAAGGATTGCGGGGCGTTCTGTCAGACATATGAGCATCTCTCCCTGGGTTTGGGCCTGCAAAAATGCACCGAGTTCCGTCATTCATGGAGGCGAACTAGCTGCAAAGCCCAGTCTTGTGCGCTTTGCGCGTCCACTACGAGGACTTGCCAAACGATTTCGTTCGCGAGAGATATGGGCCGTGAGATCAAGGAGGAAGAAGCGCACTAGCGAAAAGAGGGTGCCCGCTCACTGGCCTAGAAGGCGAGGGCATAAAAGCCTGAAGCGGCACTGAAACCAACCTGCCAAATCCGGTTCATGCCAATCGTATACAGCGCGGTCGAACGAAGTAACTACTGGTAATCCATCAGAATCCCCCTATCCTTTTCTTGCCTGGTCTCTTTCCAGCACCTGGCCGACCACCAAAGGGACCGGGAAGCGTCTGTGTGCTCGCCATCGGCTGTTGCGAAGACATATGGAAGCCAGGGTCAGACTGTTGTGGGTGCCAGTGCGAGTGCCGCACGGTTTGACTCTGGACCGCAGCAGGCGCGTGCTCGACAGTGTGGACAACCGGAGGCTGTGTGGCTGCAGTAACGATAAGAGGTGGTCGCTGAGGTGGTATCTGCTTTTTCTGTGTCATAGGCAACGCAGCAGGCAATCCCCTATACTGCGGGATAGGATGTGTGTCTATATCCTCAAGGCCATACGGGTCACGATACGTGTAATCTTTCGGATCTGTTCCTAATTCCCATTCGGCGAGCAAAAGTCGGACCCCAAGTGGACTTGAAACACTTGATTCCTGTTCGCCGTCTCGGTCCTTGTCCAGATAGTGGTCAGCACCTGACTTGCGAACCGGGCAGAAGTACCCAAATTTGACTTCGGGAGGCTCCTCGCTATACGATATTTCCGCAGGTCGTTCCATGGTATTTGATGTTGCATCGCCAGTGGTAGAAGGGTGGAGTGGCGCGTACGGTCCAGGCCCAGTAGAATACACGTCGTTCGACAGAGTCAAGTCAACAACCAATTGCTCCCGGGCTTCCGTCTCGTGCTGCACGGAAGGGTCGTGCCTTTCAACTCTCGACACCGGGTTCGGTTCCTTCGGATATTCGTGCAAAGTGTTACGGTTGACAGAACAGTAAACGAGACCGGGAATTGACGTGTCTTGGATGCTGTAATGCCACGGTGCAAGACCAGCGAGTTTCTGGATGGCAGGGTGACCACGCACTAAAGCGTTAAAAGCTTGCTTTAAGTCGATATTGCCACCAGCGAGAAGGTTTGTATATGACGTGTGCCTGTCTCCATCGTCAATACGACATATAACATCGAACCTTTCAGAAGAAACGCGTCAGCATTGGGTCAGGGGAGGGAACAGATGTCTCACGTTGTTAGCATATTCTTGCCAGTTTCCTCGGCGTCCTGCCAAACGTCGGATAACCGAGCTAGCGTGTCACTGAACACGACCTGATCCGTGTCCTCCTCTTTATAATCTGTAATTGCAAACATCTCTGCATTGATCATGAGAACAGAAACCGTTATAAGGACGAAACGACGAACCTTCGTAAGCACCACGAAGGTTCACTTCTGTATAATGTCTCCCTCCAGCTGGGCCAAAGTCAATATGTAGCTCGTTGGCCTGCCTCTCCAGTGTCTGCACATCTTCATCCCATTGATGAGTATCATGACCCTCCTGCGCAGATCCTCCCTGATCTTCATCATGTCCAACAACACGGATATCTTGTCGGTAGATGCTCCCACGTTGACAGAGGCGAAGGAACGTCAACTCCATGTCCGAGGGCAACGCAGCAAGTGCATGGCCGTCGCATGCTGTGAACATTAAACCGTCGCGAGGCAAGCAAGATGGCATGGAGTCGCAATGTAAGAGACCATCAGAGGCTCTGCTAACATCGTACAAGGTGACGAAACTAGTTCTCCGTGACGTTAATAGTGAGAACGATGCTTGAGATACTGCTAAGTGCACCGTCCGTGAGGCAAGAGGGAGGAGACCTACCGCCACTGATGTTTGCAGTTAGCACTCTGAGTGTCCGATCAAAACTCCGGTAATGTTTGAAGCTCAATAGAGGTCGTCTGCGGAAACGATCGTCAAGCCATATCACGTCGGAAGTTGTGGTGATGCGACTAATGTAGTCACCTGTCGGGCTCTCGAAAGACGTCACAATAGCACTCGGGTGATCGAGAGAGAATACGTCCACAACCGAGCTCGCTGACTGCGAGGTTGCAATGAAGGACTCTCCATCAATAAAGAAGTACACACACCCTCAAGTCAATATGCTTGACGGCTTTGCAAGACGCAAGAAAACATTCGTCATTCCGTTCGGTGATACCAAGTTGCCAAAAGTAGTCATCATTGCTGACTTCGTGGGTTGCAATCAACTGCCTAGCTCGAACAGATTGTTAGGTATCGCAACAGAAGTAGTATTCGTAACATACATTGCCTTCCCGCCACGGTATGTAGTGCACTTATATACCCTCCCATTTCGATTAACCACAACAATGTCAGGACCAGAAGCTAGGATCCTGGAATCCACAATTGGGATGCCTCCAGCCTCAGACTTTGTAATGTCGAGTTCTCTTGTGACGCTCGAGTGTTCTAGGCGAAGGAGAGAAGATGAGGTATGTGTGCGGATCAGAAAGATGCTAGATGGCGCGGAAACCCAATCAGATGGTCCAACCACGGATGAGATCTGCAGGATGGGCGTCTCAAACACAAAAGACGGTGAACCCGTGGGTTTGAAAATCATGTTACCCGGCCTGTCTGAACTAAAATGAGAGATATCTGAGAGAGCATGAGTATATATAATGCGACGTAAATAATATGATTATTCTCACTAAGTTCCCTGCCTAGTTCACCCATCGGAAACACAACGGCAAATTTGTTTTCGGTATGATGTGAAGGCATAATCTCCAACAAATTTCCGAGGTAAGGGTTGAACGCTTGCAAGCGAAGCTTCTCCCTTGCATCCGATTCCAGTGTATTCCCTAGCAGATCAGCGGGGAACTCGGCATCTGGAAGGTAGGTGCGAAGGTATTGTAGCTAAATCACACCAATATCAACCGGTTATGACAAAGAGAGAAAGTGAACTCTCACTCCTTCCTCAGTTCGCCGGCGGGCAGAATGCTCGAGCGTGTCAACCTGAGGGGGACGTGTCTCGGGGAAAACCTTTGTTGGCCTGCCCAAGGGCAACCATCTTGTATCTAGAACACGAATCAGCATGACACGAGCCTACACATGAGGTCCACAGACCATGGAGTGTATCGACGACACTGCTCCACTGCACTCTCCCATCTTTAGAGACTAGAGTAGTCCTACCAATCGACCCATGCTCCAAGTGGGGCCATTGCCAAAAGCTTGACTCCAGACGGTGTCCTTTCCGTTTGCCCTTGTCCTTCGGCCTTTCTGCGACCTGTGAGCTCCCTTTTCTTTCATGTCCGGGCCAATGTTCCATTCCATCTGCGCAAGAAGATGACCGCGGGTCGGGTCGTTTAGTGTGCCCAAAAAGGAAATCAGGAAATATTGAGACTCTCAAGGCTTTGTCAAACTTTGAACGATGCTCGGGCCCTGGACGTTCGCAAAAAGTCCGCGTCAAATCCTACAACGATACAGGCAAATTCATAATACGGCTACCAGACTCGCACAGGCCGACGCGTCCAGCTCTACGACTACCCCCAAATGGTCAGCGAACTCGATGCGTACAGGACTTGTAGCGAGGAAGCGGGGGATGACTGTCATGTGGGACAACAATGGTGTACGTGTTCCCGTGACTGTTCTCCAGGTATGTGTCGAGACTTGTCGTAGGCTTGTCACTAAGTGTATTGTAGCTCGAGAATTGCCAAGTAACGGCCAACATCATATACAAGCGACCAGATCAGACCGAGTACCACGCCGTCCAACTAGGTGCATCTGATCGTCCGAGTAGAACGACGACGCACCAAATGAAAGGTCATTTTCGTAAAGCCAAGGTACCTCCCAAGCACATCGTGAAGGAGTTTCCAGTGACGCCAGATGCACACGTTCCCGTTGGTAAGTCCTCAGATTCCAGCTCAATACAATAAACTCAACCTCAAAAAGGTACCGCGCTGTCAGCCATTCACTTCGTCCCTGGCCAATACGTAGATGTCATAGCAAACTCGTGCGGCTCAACTTCGATATATTGCCTGCCGTTTCGCTAACACTGGTTCAACAGCATTGGAAAAGGTTTTCAGGGAACTATGAAACGCTGGAACTTCAAAGGATTGCGAGCTAGTCACGGTGTATCTGTATCACATCGTTCTGCTGGAGCCACTGGCGCCCATCAGGTTTGTGATATCCCCAACTTGTTACCGACTATGGTATAGCTTAGTGTGCTGTCAAGGATCCTGGTCGTGTCTGGCCTGGTAAGAAGATGGCAGGTCGGCTTGGGGGTGAACGCGTCACTGTTCAAAACCTCACAGTAATGCGAGTGGACAGCCAGCTTGACTTGATCTTCCTCAAGGGAGCCGTTCCTGGCGTGGATGATGCCCAAGTCCTAATTCGCGATGCCAAGAAGAAACTGGTTAGCGTGGCGAAAGCCCATCAGGCAAACGGAGAGTATGAGAAGGTGTTACCAAAAGGCATAGAAGGTCTTCCATTCCCGGCTGGCACCAGGGAAATGGCAAGGAACCTTCCGGCAGTCGTTGAGTCCCCGTCTAAACGCGTTATCAGTCCTTTCGTTCCTAGGGAATAGAGAATGTGTATCATCGCGACTAATCGTTACGCTTATCTTCGGGAGTGCACCAGCAGAATGAGCGACAAACATACGTGGTTGTTTGGCATTAGGATAAAGATTTGATGACGCTCGGGCTGACAACCAGAGCATCGTGTAATGCCTTGGGGGTCTAGAGATCTTAGTGGTAAGTCCATGCTGAGCTCGACGCAAACCTGGATTACTTTCTGTTGAAAAAACAAGGTCTCTGATGGTTTGAATCCACATAGAAACCTCGGACCAACTTAGGGTACTTCCCTCCAACCTTTTTTATTTTATGCACTCATCCACACGTTAGGCCAGCCGCCTCACCTTGAGACCTCTTCAGTTTCTACAGGCTCTACCCAAATACCCTCGTCACAGACATCATTATGATCTCTTAAGTGATGGCACCCAGTAACGTCCATGCCATGTGCAGACGTTTACCCACAAATTCCAGAAGCTGACAGCTGATAGAGAGAAGCAGATCCAAGATGTCTTCGGACTTCTGGGGACTCTAATCCAAACCCCCGGGCGAGTTGAGTTTATTCACAGGAGAATTTACGTTCTCTATCTCTGCATTGCCACGACCTGAAAGTCGCATCTGCATTTTTACTATCTGTTTTGGACTTTTTATACTTTATCTCTCTGACGCAGCTTTTTGACGGGTTCTCTTGTTTTTGTTGCAGGTGGAAGGCAAGGGGGTTCCCCACCTCTCCATGTATTTTCTGGTCCCACTCCGTAGAAGCGCACGGACTATCACTCCACACTCGAAATGTTCGCAATTCCCGTGAAGTGATAGTAGGTCTCCGGTCTAAATCAGTAGCTATCGCGAATGAAGTTCGGAACCCTGGTTTCGAGACTGACAGAAAGGCAGCGGGTGTCATTTTTGGCACCACGCTGCGCGAGTTGGCAAGGTGCGTGCTTTGTGCTGTGAACCCCAGAAGGCTGTATGGGCAAAGCTCCATCGTAGCTCTCCGTGCATGTATGGTACCTCGGAACTGTTTTACGTGCT
>JBBPQW010001069.1:0-10467 GCA_038092695.1 Boletus rubropictus | reverse complement strand
TGGCTAGCCCATTCCACCGATGGCTAACAATCGTAATGGTTTATCGGTACACCAATGAACGAAGGGTTTTAGATACAATTTGCATAGGCTTTCCCATAACCTCGGGTAAAACACTAAATGAGTGTGGGTTTGTTCGAAATGAACAATTCAATTAAAGAACGGAAGTAACGCGTAGCTTTTTCTAGGTTTGTGGAGAATAGCTAGCGGGGATGATCGGTTTATAGAGGCGCTCTGCGCAAAGCAGCAGGCAAGCTCTCTGGAAGGGGATCATGACTTGTTCGATGAACTTTAGACTTGCCAAGAAGACAACAGCGTAGTAGCATATCGCTTGGCTCATCTTTGGATCAAAGACAAAGATCGTAAGGATCGTGATTGGTCGTACGCCAGTTTAATGTCTTGGCTCGGACGAAATGCAAAAGCATTTTTCGTGAAAGTCGTAAAATCGTTACTGAAAGATTTTAAAGATTTTAAATTTTTTTGTTTTTGTCGCTTCGCTCCTAAGAACCTTTGATTCTTGGTCGTAGAGGTCCTTCGGTTGACTCTCTATAACCTTCGGTTCTTCTCATAACCTCTACTCCTATTACCTCCTCCTCAGGCTGCACGTCCTCGGGCAGCGCATGCGGAAAAAAGTGGCGGTAGAAAGTAGCGAAACTAGGCGATATAGATAGTTTTTGGTCGTTTCGGACATGCGACTGCATGGTTTTAGAGTCCAGCAACTCATGAAACTACGTCATCTATGATGGTTTGGGAGGTCCATCAACTCTTCGGGGGGTGTATGGTTTTCGCAGAAGATCCAACAACTTCTCTAATGATTTTATCGCAGATTCGGCAACTGCATGAACGAATGAAAAACCAGAGTTTTGAACAGAGATAACTCGGTGAACTCGAAATATGTCAAAGTTTTTTTTTTTTTAGGAATTTATGTCAAAGAATCCTGCGCACAGCAGCAAGGCATTCGCGACAAGATCTGGTTTTTATCAATTTGAATGGTTTTGAATATGGAGATCCAACCAACTCCACTTTTAGCAGCAAGAGCCAGCGCACAGCAGCTCGGTCTCTGCTCTAAGAAGCAACTTTTGAAATACGAGGTTTTTGAACAGAGTTAACCAACAACTCGGTAATGCATGGTTTTGAATAGAGAGAACCAGCGAACTCAAAGACGGCATCGGTTTTGAACAAAGACCAGACAACTTTCAAAACAACGGCGAGATCCGGCCACATGGGCAACAGCAATCTGCCAAAGACAACTCATTGAGGACCAGCTCACACAGCAGCGGGGCATTCGCAAGACTGCAATCTTCAACAAGGCGGGGGGAAAGGAAACTCAAAACAATTTAAGGTCGTGTTTCAGACCATGAAACAAGGAAGGGCAATACTAGCATTAACTATGCATAGTATGTGAAGGAAGGCGAATGGTAGTTTAAGGTCATTCTGGACCTTCACACAAGGAATGCATGCCATAGCATTAACTATACTAGGCAGCGAAGGTAGGTCGGTAGTTTTAAGTCATTGCGGACTGCAGATAGTTTAAGGTCGTCTCGGACCATCCTTGGTGATAGAGTTTTTAACGCAGCTAACTCTTCAAACTGGTGGACGGAGAGTTTTGTTAATGGAGACTTTAAAACTCCACCGGGTGACAAGTTTTCGATAACGGAGATCTTTCAACTCCAAAGAAAGAGAACTAGCATATCTCAAATTGAGACGACTAGGCGGGAAGAAAGGAGGTGTCGGGTACTCTTCTGTGATTACAACTGCAGCGCACAGAGGGTTTTGCAGACTTATGGCCTGGCTTATCCACCACTAAGAGCAATAAAAGAAAATGGGGTAGTAGTTTTAAGTCATACCGGACTCGACAAAGTGTCATGCATGGTTTTGAACACAGCGAACCAGCAACTGGGACGACAAGGGTTTTATCGCACAGCTAACCCATAACTGCTTCCATTAGTTTACAGTCTTTTTCGGACACGGTGCAGTTTAACGTCTTGCCGGACGCTAGAACGATCGACGGGAGGTTTTTGACAAACAGCTGACCTCGGGAACTGTATGGACAAGAAGGTTTCAGGTAACCAACAACTGCGAAGGTTTTGCTCGTCGGATGACCTTGCCAACTGGGTACGGAGATTTTGATAACGGAGGTTCTTAACTCCAACAACGATAGGATACCATTTTCGACCATAGTCCGGATAAAGGAGAACCGGAAGATGCACAGCTTGAACACAGTGCTGGCAAACTGGGTAACGACAATTTTCTGGGCCTTGGATCAATGAGAACCAGAAACGGGTTTTGGCGACTGGTTTTATGGATGACCATCAACCATGATTGATGGGTAGGAAGTGGCGCAATGTCCGAGTACTAAAGGTCCTCCTTGAAGGGACTTCCAATAGCTCTAGACCGAATGCGAAGAAGGGGAATACAAAGTCCTCAGTCTTCTTCTCTCCACTTGAGGGGTAGATGGCGTCCACGGATTGGAACTTTTTATAGACCAAAAGTCCAAAAACTCGGTAAACGCACAACGGCGGTGTCGAACAATGCTATAACACAGCGTTCTGTGGCTAGTCGTAACGCGAGGGCTAGCAACCGCGGGGACTACATATGTCGTCTATCCCTAAACGCCTCAGCAGCCCTAGCACGGGTAAGGGGTCGGCAATACCAGTGTCCACTCTATTAACCTCGAGCAGAGGTGTAGCAACCTGATATCGGTGGTTTACCGGCAGCTGTCAAGTGACTGCGCACTATATCTCCTTAAGCCTGGAGCCCAGCTATATGCATAGGTTTCGCAGACAACCTAGCGAACTGTGGCACGAGTTTTCTTGGGACAGGGAACTCGGCGAACTGTGTAACAACCACGGTTTCGGATAACCTGGTAAACCCTTGGTTTCAGGAAACCTCGCATACCGATGGTTTTCTTGGCTAACCAACAACCAGAACATAACAGGAAGGTTTTTGTGGATAACCAACAACCATGACGTCCTCGGTTTTGAACACAGATGACCGGGTAAACTGGCGACAACGGTTTTCAGAGGCGGATAGAAACTTGACGCGCTCTCTTCGTGTTTTCTTGACCAGACACGGCTAAAACTGGACACTCGCTTCGAGAAATCATCAGCAATATAGGTAGGTTAGTCAGGGCGCTGCTACAGTAAGGAGTCTTGAAATTATGTCAGGGCCACTTCTAGGCCACACAAAAGGAACAGGCGCGGCAACAAACCATACCTCTTTACAAGGGACGAATCCCAGGGAGTCAAGAATAAAGCTAGGCTGAAGATTTCAAGACTACTCTACTATACATCAGCAACCTAGCTATATACTCTACAATACCCCTATACCCTGGGTGTGACGTCATATCCTATAACCAACCCTATACCAACCCTTGACCCTGGGTCTAGGTAATGAGTCAGCTACATGAGTAATTGGGTAGCAGGTATATCTATATAAGGCATAAATATGAGTAATAGCCCTATGCCCTGGTCTATGGGCATGAGGTCATAGATAAGAAGAAGTCCTGAAATGGAATGACATCATAGTAACGTCATGATTAGTGATATAAAGGCTAGAACGGCCTAGATTGTCCATAAGGTAAGGAATGCGCGTGTAAGCGGATAAACTATAAGAGACAGTGATATGAACTAGAATGGCTGTACTCCTGATAAGATAAGAAGTATCGGCAATAGCCGATATCTATTAGAAAGGATCTAATCTTAGATAAGATAAAGGAAATGGACAACTACTAGGAAACTCAAGATATGAGTGCATCTAGCAGGAGTTATGCATAAATGGTATAGATGAAGGAATGGACGTGAGTACTGAAGGAAACCTGATAAGCAGGTGCATCTGAAGTACCGCTGGCATCTATTGTTATAGTATGCTATACGAGGAATCTCGGAAGGCGAGTGCATCTCGTAGCATAATGTAGGAAAAGGAAGTAGCGACCGTAAGGAAGCTACAATGCATAGTTCGGATTTAGAAAGTGTTGAGGTAGTCAAGAACCGGGAATTTCTGTGGTTCTGACAATGTGAACATTTATACAAAGTTCAACGTACAATGGGGCTATAATAACATCAGTATCGAAGACAGTGACCAGTGGAAAGCTGCCTTCATTACTCACAAGGGGCTTTACAAACCAACGGTTATGTTCTTTGATCTTTTGAACTCACCCCCCACGTTCCAGAGATTCATGAACGAATCCTTCAAAGATATGATAATGGAAGGATAGCTAGTGATTTATATGGACGACCTGCTAATCTTCTCAGGTGATATGAAGACCCACGAAGAACGAACATGACATGTCCTAGCATGCATGAAAGAACTTGACCTCTGCCTAAAGCTTGAGAAATGCCACTTCAACTGTTCTGAAGTTGAATACCTTGGCATGATCATTAAGCAAGGACATGTTGCCATGGACCTGGTTAAGGTAAAGGGGATAGAAAACTGGTTGACACCAACAAAAGTCAAGGATGTCCGATCATTTTTGGGGTTTGCTAACTTCTACAGATGATTCGTACCCCATTACTCCAACATCACCAGACCCCTCCTTGACCTAATGAAGAAGAACCACTTCTGGGAATGGGGATTATAACAAGAAGAGGCCTTTAAACAGCTGAAAATGATCTTTATGGAAGAACCAGTTCTGGCTATGCAGAACCTTGAATGACCATTCGCTATTGCGACTGACACCTCCAAGTATGCCACTGAAGAAATACTATTGCAGACCGATACCAACAGAGAATGGCACCCTTGCACCTATATCTCCCAGACTTTTACTTCTGCTGAAAGAAACTATGACATATTTGACAGGGAACTGCTCACTGTCATACGAGCACTAAAGACTTGGCATCACTACCTACAGAGAATGCCACATAAAGTAATGATTTTCACTAACCATAAAAATCTAACATACTTTAGAAAACTGCAGAACTTGAACTGACGACAGGTGAGATGGTTATTAGACCTTGCCAACTATGACTTCCTGATGACACATGTACCCGGAAAACTTCTATCTGGCCCTGACACTCTTTCCAGATGACCTGACCTGATTCCCCCGAATGATGATGACAACATGGCTATGACTCTCCTTCCTCAGTTGGTCTTTGTAAACCTCATCAATGTCACCTTACAAGACAAGATTCACCTCTCTTCTCCAGAAGATTCAGTTGTCCTTACAGCCCTCAGACAAATGGAAGGTGTTCCATCCTTCCTCTGAGACCAACTCTCTGACTGGAAGTATGACACCAGAATTCTCATGTATCAGAACTGCGTCTATATTCCCCCAGACCACCAACATGCCGTTGTTTCCCAGAACCATGATCATAACTCTGCCAGACACCCTGGCTACCTGAAAACGCGACAACTTGTCACATGAGAATATTGGTGGCCTGGCTTAGCTGCCTTTATTTGTAAATATGTAGAAGGCTGTGCTGTTTGCCAGCAGAACAAAGCCAACACCCATCTGACCACAGCTCCCCTGACTCCAATTCCTTCCTGATCCACTTGACCCTTCCAACAGGTGTCTTGTGATCTGATAACCAACCTCCCCCTATCCAACAATTTCGACTCACTTCTGGTCATGGTCAACCATGGGCTTATGAAGGGGGTAATCCTTTGCCCTACGAAGAAAACGATTGACTCGGCTGGCATTGCCACCCTGTTTTACGAAAAGGTCTACACTTGTTTTGGCCTTTATGATAAGATTATTTCAGATTGAGGTCCACAGTTCACCTCCGCTTTTGCAAAAGAACTAGGATGACTCCTCAGATATGACCTCACCTTATCCACAGCGTATCACCCTCAGATGGATGGAGAGACAGAACAAGTTAACCAGGAGATAGAGACATACTTGCAGATCTACTGCAGATTGAACCCCACCTCATGGGCAGAGAAGATCCCCATGGCAGAATTCGCACATAACCACCGACCTTACTCCACAACTGGACAATTTCCATTCTTTCTCATGATGGGCTATGAATCCCGTTCCCTTCCCATGGTCATCTCTGACATGAACCTCCTTGCGGTTGAAGACCACCTGAAACAACTCTCCACAGCCCAAGATGAAGCTTTGGCTGCCCATGAACTTGCACAAATGATGATGAAATGAAGAAACTGACACTCTTTCATGCCCTTCACCAAAGGGGACAAAGTTTGGCTAGAAGTGTGCAACCTGAAGTGCCACATAGAAAACCTGAAGTTTGCCATGAAACGAGAAGGTCCATTTACCATCATGAAGGTCTTATCTCCGATCACCTACTGACTTCAACTCCCTGAAATGTGAAAGATACACCCCACATCCCATGCTTCCCTCTTATCTCCCTATTGCAAAAATGATGTACATGGTCTGAATTTCAAACAACCACCACCTGACCTTATCACTGGAGAAGAGGAATACAAAATAGAAGCAATCCTGAGTCATAAAGGATCTCCAACCCGACAGAAATTCCTCATCAAGTGGAAAGGATATCTGTCAGCCAATAACTCATGGGAACCAGAAAGTTCCTTAGATAATGCACTGAGATTGCTAAAAGCCTATAAAAAGGCTCACCTACAGTCATTTTCTCCATCCCACCCTTGAACTGACACCACCACCATGAACACCACCCAGGAACACCAGTACGCTCGCCAACTCAAGAATCCCACAACCGAAGCAGGCCTTCAAGCCATGACTATACCCCTTCTAGAACCATTTTATGCCCTTTCTCTCACTCACTCTTTAGATACCAATTCACCTTTAGACATTTTATATAGATCTTTCTTAGCAAACTGCTGTGTCGCCCTCTGTTTGGATCATATTATGGTCTGGCTACCCAAACCTCATAATGACCTGCAGGAAGAGCTCACACAGATGTGCAAAATGGCCCTTCAGATGGCCCAGCATGCGAGGGATGAGATAGAAGACCAGCTATAGATTGGAATGGACCAACTTCAGATGGAGGACATACTTGCTGACCTCTCCAAACATCGATCACACAATAGCCCCCCATTCTCCAGAACTTCATCTCCACCTCCTCTTCCTCTGCCGCCACAAAGAGATCCTTCGCCATCCCCCACTGCCTCCATTCCCATTTCTTAAGGAAGATTCACCCCTGATGACACCATCATCCCAGTCCTGACCGAAGATGAGGTTAGAATGCTTGACCAGTTGGAATGCCAGTCCATAGAAGAAGACAGACAGTGAGCTATTGCGCTTGCCCCTTTACCACCTTCTGACCTACACTTCCCTGAAGCCTGTTTCATTTGTCGACGACTAGGTCATATTTGCATAAACTGCTCCTTGTATCAATGCCCATTATGTCTTCGCTTCCAACCCGGCCATATCCAAGCTCACTGCCCCCTTCATCGATGACATACCTCATCCTCATCTGGCCAATCTTTCCAATCTTTCTGCTCTTCCCAACATCAACATCCCCTCTACTATTGACCTCACATCCCAGTATCCATCGACTCCAACCCAGGAGATGATGTTATCGATGACATAGGATACTCCAACATCATGGGTTCCCCGGTAGGAGGATTCATCAATTTATAAAAAGGTTGGGTAACCTTTCGTCTAAATGGAGGATAATGTTATGATTTGCTCTTTTCTTTATTTTTCACTCTATGCAAACTGTATAACCACTTAGCTGTTCCCACGGGCATGTGCTATTTTTCAGACTTCTCACTCAGAAAATCCCATGGTCACAAGCTTCCCTTATCAATTCCTTTATCTCTTATCTCATACGACTCCCTTTGGCCAATGGCCATTCTACCTCTTATCTTGTATCTTTGGCCAATGGCCATTCTATCTCAAGTCATATGATTTCCTTATTACCTTTTACAAACTTGGTCTGTGCTCGGTTTATACAGGTATATAAACCTCACCATGTATGCAGTACTCCCTAGACTAGATCTACTTGGATATACTGCTAAATCCTCATGACCAATCCCTGGATCCCTTGACTTAGTCCCTATTCCAAACCCTCTGTTGCAGTCAGGGGTTAAGCTGCCTTTGCGCACTTAGAACAATACAATACATGGATTGAGCTAGTCAAGTCTACACTCATACCTACCCAGTCCAAGCATAACAATGGGTGCTTCATGATCTTTAAAAGAAACTGCAATTTAAAAAGGCATTGGAGAGATGAAGACAGTACAATAGCCTAGAAATACCAGCCACCATATAAGTAGATAATGGTGATAAACTACAGGTTGAAGTCTTAATTGACTCCAGTTGCATAGGTTCTTCAATTAATGCAAAGTTTGTCAAAGAAAAAGGCCTCTAGACCAGTAAACTCCCTTGCTCCATTCAAGTATATAATTTTGATGGGTCATTAAACAAGGCTGGGAGTATTATAGAGTTTGTAGTAGTAGAGCTCCAAATCTTAGATCATAATAAAAAGATTGCTCTTGCTGTAACAGAATTAGGCCCTAATACCTTATTCCTTAGATATGACTGGCTGCATCTACACAACCATAAGATATATTAGCCTATTAGTCATATTTGTTTTAGGTGTAAAAATAATCACATGCCAAAACTTAAGGAAATTGAAGACAATAACAATGAGAAATCTGAGGTCAAATACTCTAAAAGTGAACAATTGTTCCAGTTTGACCTTGACTGTCTATTCAAAAATACAGCCACTGAGATTGCTGCTAAGGAGTATGCAACAAAGAAAAAGAAGACCTTTGGAGAAGCTGCTCTAGTATATATTCACAATTTTGCCAATATATTTGCCAAAGAGTCATTTGATGAGTTGCCACCATGATGCCCTTGGGACCACATGATAGAACTCATCCCAGGTAGCCACATCATCAATTGTAAGACATACCTGCTGGGCCCAGGTGAGCAAAAGGAGCTGGACACTTTCCTGAAGAGAATCTTAAGTCAGGAAGGATTAGACCTTCTAAGAGTCCCTTTACCTCCACATTTTTCTTTATTAAGAAGAAAGATGGCCAGTTGAGACCTGTTTAGGACTACCAGAAGTTAAATGCAGTTACTATTTGGAATAGGTATCCATTGCAGTTAATAAATGAACTTGTAAATAAATTAAAGTCTGCAAAATACAATACCAAGTTTGATGTACAGTGGGGTTACAACAATGTTTGAATGGCCAAAGGCAATAAATGGAAGGCCACTTTTCACACCAACCAAGGGTTATTTAAATCCCTTGTGATATTCTTCAGATTAACAAACTCACCTGCCACATTCCAAATAATAATGAACTTCCTTTTCAAGGAGTTAAAAGATCATGGTGTAGTTGTAGTATATGTTGATGATATAATGATCTTCACTAAGGCAATTGAAGAGCATTGATGTATAGTCTGAGAGATCCTCAAAATACTCTGACATAAACACCTATACTTGTGACACAACAAATGTGATTTTGAAGTCCAGAAAATCAAGTTTCTTGGCATTATTGTTTCATAAGATAAGGTTAAAATAGAGCCCAAGAAGGTTCAGTTGATCAAAGAATGGCCAATTTCCTAGACATGTAAACAATTATGGGAATTCTTAGGCTTCTTAAACTTCTATCAAAGATTTGTCAAGAAATTTGCACAGATTGCCTAACCCCTAAATGTGCTTACATTGGAGTCAAAGGAGTTTAAATGGACTCAAGAACAGTAGGATGCAATGGACAAGCTCAAGAGCATGCTAATGTCTGCTTTGGCTCTTTCCATGCCTAATGATAATGATCCATTCAGAGTAGAAACCAATGGGTCAGGAATCAGCATCAGAGCTGTCCTATTGCAGCACCAAGGAGGAATTTGGCACCCTGTAGCATCTATATCATGCTTGCTCAATGATGCCAAAAGAAACTATCATGCCACAGATCTTGAAATGCTAGCAGTAATATTTGTATTAAAAGAGTGGCATCAATATCTACTTGGTGCTAAACACCCATTTGAGGTCTTAATAGATCATAAGAACATGGAGTATTATCAAAAACCAGTTAACCTCTCATGGCAACAGGCCTATTGGCAGCAAATTATCCAGGAGTTTGACTTCATTTTCAAACATCACTCCAGAAGAACCAACCCAGCTGATCCACTGTCCCAGAGGCAAGACTATGAAAAGGGGGTAGAGTCTGATAACAAGCAAAAGATCCTCCTCTCCAATCAATTTTTCACTCCATCTACCAAAACAAAGGTGCAACAATGGGTGGAATACTTCTCCTCTCAGGCATTGGAAAATCATGCACAGAAATGGTCTAGTATAGAATTGCAGATTGCACAATACCAGAAATGTGCTAAGAAGTACAGTGGCTCAAATAAGTGTCCCAATATTGGGCCATTTTGGAAAGACTTGACATTTGCAAAAGAACCAAAATATATCAGCTTTGACCCTTGCAGGGCCATCAATAGCCCTAACTCCTACCCTGAAAATGAGCTCTTTTTCATGTGATTTGGTTGCCATGGCACTGAGATATAACATTTTCAAAATGACATGCCATTGGGACACTTATTTGAGCAACATTTCTATTCTGTAATTTTAGTACTTTG
>JBBPQW010001068.1:0-10477 GCA_038092695.1 Boletus rubropictus | reverse complement strand
ACACAAGCCTTTATATATTGTACAAGAGTGCGCACAGACCAAGCAGTGCGTGTGACTAATTACTATACAAGTACATAGTGTTCTCACGGAGGCAGTGTGAAATGGAAGAGAAGTAACAGAGATTAAATGGGTGCATAAACCATGAGGCATGATGTCATAGTCTAGACCAGTCTAGACCTGGGTCATGTGCATGCTCTCACGATCACATGCACTGGTCACGTGACTTTGAAAAGAGGAGTCGAAAGTGAAAAGTTAGGTGAAGAAATAAGGGTTCATAACAAAGCTGAGCTAAAAGTAAAGCTGGGCTTATATTTTGGGAATGGCTAGATCAATCAATATAATATTTTTGAGCAATATATAAAGATCATTTTTAACTACATTTCATTCATTGGAAGCATGTTAATTGATGCAAAAATAAACATGTTATATAAAAAAAGCTGAAAAAGTTAAAAGCTGAGCTGCAACAACACTAGGTGTTACAGTTTATTCTTTTCTTCTCCTTTTATTTCCCACTCTACGCAAACTGTATAACCACTTAGCTGTTCCCATGGGCACGTGTTGTTGACCTTCAGACTTCTCACTTGGCCGATTCCTCAGTTACGAGCTTTCTCTTATCTCTTATCTCTTATCCTTTATCTTGTATGACTCTCTTTGGCCAATGGCCATTTCCCCTACTGTCACTTATCTTTGGCCTATGGCCATTCACCCTCAAGTCATACAATCTCTTTATTTCCTTTTACGAACTTGGTCCGTGCTCAGTTTATATCGGTATATAAACCTCACCCTGTATACAGTACTCCTTAGACTAGATCTACTTGGATATACTGCTAAATCCTTGCGACTGATCCCTTGGATCCTTTGACATAGTCCCTATCCCAAATCCTCCATTGCAGTTGGGGGTTAAGCTGTGTCTACGCACTTAGCACAATACATGGATTGAGCTAGTCAAGTCTACGCTCGTATCTACCCAGTCCAAGCATAACACTAGGGTGGTTATCTGCATATTTCTATTCTACAAAGTCCTTTTAAGAAATATCAGCTGTTTTTGTAGTTAGAACAAGTTATTCTGACAGTGCAACTTATCTATAAACCTTCTAATATGTACATAGACACTTTGTAGCATAACCTACAGTGGCTCAAAAACTGTCCCAATATTTGGTCATTTTTCACTAAACATGATAACACCTAAATCTCACCCTAAACCTTGGCTGTATGGATGAAAGAGATTTCAATCAGTGACTTATTGGGACAGTTTTTTGACTTTTGCTTTTTATTACATATATTGGATCCTAGCATGCTGTAATGTGCTTATATATTTTATGTAAGTGCTTTGTCATGTCATAATTATGTAATTGGTGATGTGACAGCATATATAAACCCTTCTATCATAAATCTATTCCCCTATTCCCATCATAAAATCCATCTTCTCTGCTTAAAAAGCCAATATTATTTCTCTAGCTTCTCTTGATATCTCCTGCAGGCAAATTACCTCCCAAACTGGCCTAGGAAAGTCTACTGTGTCTAGAATTCTTCAAGAGATTAAATCAGACAAAGAAAACTCTCTTGGTGGTCATTCTCCCAAGCTCTCTTCTATCAACAAACATCCTATAGTCTGGCAAATTCTTTCTGGCAAGGCCAAGAATGCTATCCAGGCTACTCATTTTATAAATTCCACCATTGACACTCATGTCTGCTCAAAGATAGTGAGGAATACACTCAAAGAAGCCTTATTGAAAGCTATAGTCAAGAAGAAGAAACCCCTTCTCTTTGCTAGATATAGGAAGAGAAGACTAGCCTTAGCTCTCAAGTACCAACATTGAACTATGGAGGACTAGAAGAGAGAATTTATATAGTCAGATGAAACCAAGATTAACAGAATAGGATCAGATAGACAAGAGTATGTGTGGAAAAAAAAGGTGAGAGTCCTATTTCTAGAGAGGTCAAGGATACAGTCAAGTTTGGAGGGGATTCCTTGATGGTGTGGGACTGCATAGGGTGGAATGGAGTGGGGTTTTTGAGTAAAGTTGAAGAAAGAATGGATGCTGAACAGTATATGGCAATTATAGAACAAGGACTGCTACAAAGTATGGAGGAATCTGGAATCCCCTTAGATGAGATTATCTTCCAGCAGGTCAATGACCCCAAATACACCTTCAGGAGGGCTCAAAAGTGGTTTGAAGAGCAAGATATCAAGCTTCTTGATTGGAATGAACAGTCTCCTGACCTCAATCCCATTGAACACACTTGGAATCATTTCAAAAGATTTCTTTCAGGCTGTCCAACTGCATCTATAGAAGTTCATCAATTATGAGATAGAGTGGTAGAGTAGTGGAGAGAGATATCTGTGGAAGAGTGTCAGAAGTGGATAGAAAGCATGTCTAGAAGGGTTCAGGCAGTTATTAAGGTCAAGGAAGGTCATATCAAGTACTAGATACCACTTTCAACTGAAAGTTAAAAAACTGTCCCAATGAGTCACTGATTTGAAATGGCTGCCATTTGCCCAAATCTGATCCAAAATTTTTGATTTATAGACAGATTCTGTAGCCAAGCATAAGCTCTTTTATCCATACAGCCAAGGTATAGGGTGAGATTTAGGTGTTATTGCATTTTGTCATGCTTAGTGAAAAATGACCAAATATTGGGATACTTTTTTGAGCCACTATATATGAAACCAAATAGTGCAGATTGCATTGCACAATATGGAATGAAGCCATCAAAGGGCATTGACTACAGAGGACCAGCCAGTGCTGATGTTAGGGGACTTGCCCCCCAAACCCTGCTTATGCACTCCTTGGCCTTTTATATGACCCAGCCTTTCATATGACCTAGTTTTTCATGTGATTTCCTTTGTTGTTATATACACAGTAATTACACATAACTAAAACTTAAAATTAAATGATTATTCTTGTTTATCACATAAAAATTAGACAGATCCAATTCAAATCAAATATATAAAAAGTACAGTATCTTAAACTAATTCTCTAAGTACTTCAGTGAAAACAACATTTCTAGTTTTGTTACCCTATTGATCTCAAGGGAAAGCTATTTTAATATGGTGAGAATAAGTGCACCAAGATAATACAATATAAAGTTATTCGTGAGAAAAAACAGGAGTAGATACTGTAAATCTAATTCTGCATGCTAAACACTTTGGTCTTGAGATTTATTAATAGTCATAGCAAAAGCAATATGGACAGGAAACTGAAAATGCTGAAATGGAATAGGAGAATCCTCTTGATTCACTATCATAACTGTGATAAGTCTGCTTGTTCCAAATCTAGTTTTGATTTTCTTCATTTTGACTACCAGTCAATAGTATCTATTTACCAGTTGCTATGTCAGTTATCTTTTGACTTGGTTGTATTAGCAACCTTCCATAATTTTATGTCATAGCTTTACATCTCACTTACTTAGATACCTGTTCAGGATCCATCTGTCTTCCGACCAAAATTGTGCCTTTGACTGGAACTATGCTCTGATTCTATACTCACAAGTTATTGTACTGCCATTACCACACTGTATATAGGTTAGATCTGCTGGGGAGTTACTCTCCAGTTTGAATATTGTGTCTTTTGCTTTTACTGTCTATTTCAGGCAAGTTGGCATCATGGGAAAATCATGTTGAAAGCACACCCCCAACTTGCATTGCCCATATCTTCTTAACAACCACTTCGAATTTGATGCCCATGACACCAATCAACTCAGATGACCCAGGAGAACAGTTTCCAGCCTGACTGAAGCCTCAAATCTGAGTTTTTAAAATCTTGGGATTTTGAGATTTTGTTCTGCAGTAAGTTTTCCTCTCTGTGCTCTGATTCAAGGCTCAGAACCAGCATTATATATTGAATAGTAAGTACTCAGTGGTTGGTAAACCAGCTATAATATATCTATTGAATAGTAAGTACTGTAATGTGATCAGTATCATAGGTAAAGTAAGGAAATATAAGTATATACTCACTTCAGTGGTTAGTAAACCAGCTGAGGTGTAGATACTGTATGAAAATGTCAAGTACCAGTGTGATTATGTAATACTCGGCATGTGCTGCACCTACTGGATGTCTAATATTCCAACATTATAGCCATGCCATGAGGTCACCAAATAATTCCTAAGATATAGTGGGCCATTGTTAGGCTTGCAAAGTTTTGGATCATGAATGGATTGCCATGTGTCTGAACATATCCACTCAGTGCAACATTCCCCACTCAAGTAGTTATAAATATAAGTAGCTATGTTTACAATTGATCATTATCCTAGGCTGCACAATTTGGGAGAACAGCACCACATAACATGGCATACTGTGAGTGGATCTGTTGTGAATATATTTCACAAACACTATGACTGGTATATTGGAATAATAAGTAGTGGACAGAAACAATGATATGGCTGAAACTAGATTACTGATGTTGAGTGTGTATGGCCTGCAAATCTGCATCCACATACTGCAGAATAAGGATTACAGCCCCCATCTCAATTCCTAACAAATCCTGTAACATTTGGACTGAAATATAGTCACACGAGATCTGAACAAATCCTTTTGTGTCAAGCTCTAGTCCAAGATCTCCAAGCTTGACACCATGTGAAGGTCTTTTCACATGCTATTCAAGAGAATTGAACCAGGGAATAATGACAGGGATCTCTATACTTGAGTCAGCAGGTGTCAATGTTGTACCAGCAGTGGGATTGAACAAGATGGCACACAAGGTTCATCAGATATAAGAGGTGGTTCAAAGGACTGGGGCTGAAGGTTTGGTGATGGTGCATATATCAGCACTGTATGAGACTGCAAAGGGGGCACTGTTTGCTGGAGAAGTGATGGATATTGGAACTGTACCCACTGGTAGGCCATGGTGACATAAATTGATATTGGACAGTTACTGGAGGACCCTATGCTATAGACTGCACAGCCAAAGTTTGACTCTCAAGGGTTGAACTATCAGCGTCTGCCATGTTTCATGTATGTGGCCACATATCCTGAATAATGACAGGGAGGTTTTATATTGACAGTTGCTTTCTTTTTTATTTAAATTACAAGTTGTCAGACAGAATGTCAATGATGATGAAATGGTAGGTTACTTATGATTAGGAGTGCCGAGTATGCAATATTTTGGTGACTTAGGGATTGGTATGCAGTGCTCCCTGGAGGCACATAGCAGTAGATGGGGAAATGAGATCTTTTTGAATGCACTTCACATATGCACTTTTCCTAAAGCTCTTCAATGTACTTCTATTTTACATCCTTGCCTGAGTTGCTTCCCACTTTGTTACTTGCTTCCAGACACTTTTGCTTGGATGATGATGCAGCCTGAGACCCTAAGATCTTTGTGCCCTAAGAAAAATTTGAGCAATTGATATGATAATTCAATTGAACATATCATTTTGCTCTTGCTGCCAGTGGATGCTGGAGTTGCTATTTCATCATCTGAGGCCGCATATTTGAAAAGAATGGTAACTGGCTTCATTGGCTGGGTAGATGGCTTTCCACTAGCAAGGTGAGAGGGGATGATTAGTGATCTTATCATTTCCATGAACATGCCATGCTCATTGTTTGATTGTAGTGAGGTGAATGTTGTCTTCATCTTGGTGTCCAACCAATACTGCAGCTTGACAAGTTCTGGATACCATTGTATAGTAGTTTCTTTGAGACAATCTTGAGAAGATTCTTGTGAGTAACTGTAGATGACATCTGGAAGGGAATGTTTGAAAATCTTGATCCACCATGACGAATGCAGTTGACAGTGCACTGGATCTTGAAGACTGGCAAGTAAAATATATGTCAATATGGATGTCTATGTAGAATATCATAATGTACCATGTTCATCTGGATCATAGCTTCATGATGAACTTGCCAGCTTTGATGCAGCCTTGATTTTGCCTGCAGATTTGATGGCCATAGCTTGTTTGGCAGGTGCATGGCACTGTGCAGTGGGCTTCATGGATGCATTCTTTTGAAGTAGCTTACAGATGTCATTGTCTGTTTCACTTCCAATTTCAGAACCTAACTGCTATTCATCACCTGTAGTTGCTGTTATGATATTGAGGTCAAAGTCTTCATTTATGTCATTGGATTCTGAATCTGCAGCACCATCATCCTACCTGGCAGTTATAACACTTATAATGTCCTCACCAATGTCTGGGAAATCAGCAGGGTGGTCACAATTGAGGTCATCTAGCTCCTTGACCTCAGAGATCATGGTGAGATCTTCTTGGGGGGAGTGACGTGACCATTTGAATATCATTGAGATAGCAGGGGAGCTGAGATGGTGTCTTGCCATTGAACTTGGGCACATTGGAGGTGCCATGAAGGGGCATAAAATTTCCTTGATTATTGGCCATTGGTGCAGGTAGGACAATAAGTGGTGCTGGTGGATTGGTGATGAGTGTGGGTGGATTGTAGGGAATAACATGGATATGAGATACCCTTGTGGGTCATGGATGTGGATATCAAGTGGGTATGGATGTGGATTTGCCTTTTGAATACCCTGCCTCCATACCCACATCCATTCATGTGGATATCTTGATACCCACTATGTACCCATACTCAACCTTTAAGTTAACTAGGAGTAGTTACCATATTTGTTCTAGTCACTACTTACTATCAGATTGAGTAGCAAGCAAGTCTGCATATGCAATAGCTTGAACACTAGCACAATTCTTCTTTAACATTCAACTACATAGGTTCATGCTTTGACATCAAACATGCAACTAATATCCTCCACAGAACCCTTCTACCATCAGAAATGCCAGCTTATTCCATCTGCTAGAGTCCTAGCAGCCCAAGGAGGACCCCAGCCAGCCAAGCCACTTGTCAAGAAATGAACAAATGAAAACTTTGAAAAAAGTAGTCATTAGTGAAAGAAGGCAAAGAAATACCCAGGTAAGCATGCACAATTGGTGGTAATGGAACAGCTGACCTTTTTTTGATTGCATAGAAAAAGCAGCTCTAACTATATTGAGACATAATGTACCTAATATTAGTAATCAATCTGATAATAAAACAATCAATACTTGTGCACCAAGCCTAGATATGAGTGAGCAAATCACTAATAGGAAGATTATTGATGTCGACAAACCATTTGATGAAAGTAGGAGTTGTGTGACTGAGGATAAGACCCCAACTGAGCAGCTCTGTGCATACTCATGGCCAAATATATCTGCACTGAAGCTTATTATAGAAATAGAGTGAATGATAAAAAAATGGACATCACCTATTTATGCATTCTTCAAACTTGTTCCATCCATTGAAAGCATCAGTGGGTGGCATTCATATGTATTCAAATGTTCATTGCATGGCTGCAAGGTTACTGTTTGATGATTCCTTGACAAAAAAATGTGTGGTCCATGGGCAACATGTGAAAGCATGCTAAAAGGTGTTGGGGCATCAAAACTAATCAGTATAGCTGATGATGCCAAGAATGCAGCTGAAGTATGTACCAAAGTCATTAACAGCATCTTGCACTTGGGGTCCATCACCACTGCAATTGAGTGCAAGGGGAAAGTAACATACTTCAATCAGCAGGCCACCAAGGCAGAGATCAGATATATAGATGGTTAGTGTGATTGAGCCGATTAATGACTCAAATGTGATTTACAGGGCACAGATCATTTGCTAGGTCTGTGAGAACAAATGGTCATTTAGTATTGTCAAGGATGCTTCATTCTTGATGTTGATGAAGACCAGAAGACTGGAATACTACATATCTTTGCCCATGACCATTTCTTAGGATGTACATCTTGTTTTTGCTTGGACTTGGCAGCAGATTGCAAGGATATTGCAGGAATATCATAGCCACCTGAACTTCACAATGGATGGTTTTTGCTGAACCATCAGGCTTATATTGCATTTTGTGTACATCTGGAATGAGAGGAAGTTCCATTAGCAATGCCACCTGATGTCGTCAAGGTGCTGAAGGTTTGTTCTCTCACCTTCATGTTTTTCTGGCCTAACCATTGACATGTAGTCACACACCAGTGTCACCTTTTCTGACATGTTTGAATGGATCTTGAAAGAATTTGGTATATCAGACAAGGTGAGAGTGGAGTTTTGCTGCTTACCATTAGTTCATGTGACCATTTGAAGATACTGGGCATTACATGTGACAATGCCTCCAACAACAGTGTGATGCTGGATGAGCTATAAATCAATGTTAGTAATTTTGAGCAGCACATGTCACACACACAGTGTTTTTTACATACTGTAAACCTTGTCACAAAATCCCTTTTGGGGACTTTTGAGCAGAAAAAAAATGAGGGGTTGGAACTCACTGGACATGATGAATTGAACAAGAATGCTGGTATTGCACATGAACTTGAGGAGCTATACATGCAGGAGTTTGATGAAGAGGAATCCATGATGTTCTTGGACTTGGAAGATGACAGATTGGGTGATGATGAGTCAGAAGATGATGGTAAGGAGCTGAAAGTGGATAATGTTGAGAATTGGATAGATGAAATGGTGGAAATAAGTGAGGCTGAGGAAAGACAGCTCAAGAGGGCTGTTCACCCTGTTTAGTTAGCATTAATAAAGGTATGAGACTTTAATTGCAATGCACCATGAGGCTATTCCTTATGACCACTATAGATCCATAAACTTGCTTTCAAGGTAATCTGCTCCACAACCAAGCTCCTTCCCAAGTGGAGGACCACCCTTGACCAGCTCCATCAACCAGTAACATATATACCACATAATGTTACAACCTGATGGAATTCAATATTCCTGATGTTGATGTATGCCCTGGAGCATCAAGAAGCAATCAACAGCATTACAAAAGGAAGACAGTACTAAAAGTATGAACTCACCAATAATGAGTGAATGATGCTGTATCAGCTGAGTGAAATACTTGAGGTAAGTTGGTTTGGACTTCAAAATGCCATAGCATGGCTTGATTGTACAAACTGCCCACTATAGGTACTTGAACATGCAACAACATATTTCTCTTGCTCAATACCCAACCTGGCAACAGTAATCCCTGCCATGGACTTGATACACAAAAAACTGACTGCCTATCAGAAAAACCGGAAGATCTCACTTGCATTCCACTTAGCTATAGAAGTCACCACTTTTACTCTCAACTGGTACTATTCAATCATGAACACATTAGAAGTTTATTGGATTGCAATGGATACATGCTTAACATCAATAACAGCTAAAATAATTGATTAAATATGATAGTATTACATTCCTAGCACAAACTTGAGTATTTCTGGTCAGCCAAATGGGAGGAAGAATGGATCAGCATGGCTAAAGCACTGGTATGTGATTGGTTCAAACAGACTTACAGTATACTGCAGAGAGAGAGGTGGCTTTGCCACCATCAAATGAAAAGTCTGATCCTAGAACTAGCAAGGGTTTGGTGAGTGGATTTTGGATTCAGAATGCTAATACTGACCTTTCTAGACCAATATGTTTGACAGAATGGATGTGTTTGCAACACCCAAGCCCAACAAATAAAATAAGCTCGACTGCTATCTTGCTACTGAGATTGAGTCCACACCTGATTCCCTCAAATGGTGGACTAACCACTGCTCATCCTATCCTTGCCTCTCTTGGATGGCATTGGATTATTTAACCATCCCAGGTATGTGCTCCTAGTCTCCATCTAGTGCTATGCCACCTTATTGCTCATTTCCTCCATTGTCATCAACCCAGCCACTTATGTTGACATCAAATGACTATTTAGTCAAGGCTGGTTGGTTTTATCCCACATGCAAAATTGTTTGTCAGTGCAAACAACTTGTGCTGTCCTATGTGTGGGAGAGTGGAGCACTTTGAATTTGGTCAAAATGGAGGATGTCATAGCCATTGGTTCACTTCCAGATGCAAAAAATGGTGAATATTTGGAGGATTGCTGGGATAACATACAATTACTGTAGTTTGTAAATACTCTTAGGAATGACTACAAAATAGGATAGTTGTTTTTGTGGTGATATTGTAATGTACACACACATACCCACCAGCAGTACCCATGTGCATACCCATACCCACACCCATCATGGTGTGTATGGGTATATATTGGGGTATGGGTATGGGGATGACCACAGATACCCCAGGGTATACCCACATTATTCTCTTTTCACCACTGGCAATGCAGACATGTTGAGAGTGTTGGCATGCAATGAGGATGCTTGGAGTGTGCTGAAGAGGCTGCAGAATGTGTCAATACAGTGGCTCAAATAAGTGTCCCAATGTTTGGCCATTTTGGAAAGACTTGACATTTGCAAAAGAACCAAAATATATCAGCTCTGACCCTTGCAGGGTCATTAATAGCCCTAACTCCTACCATGACAATGAGCCCTTAGTTATGTGATTTGGCTGCCATGGCACTGAGATATAACATTTTCAAAATGACATATCATTGGGACACTTATTTGACCATGATGTTATCAGTGATCTTTTGGTAAATAACATAATGTTCTGATGGATGCTATGCTTCAACCCTGTCTCATTATGTAACTTACATAACCCTGGACACTATAAAG
>JBBPQW010001067.1:0-10484 GCA_038092695.1 Boletus rubropictus | reverse complement strand
ATGCCCTGGTCTATGGGCATGAGGTCATAGATAAGAAGAAGTCCTGAAATGGAATGACATCATAGTGATGTCATGATTAGCAATATAAAGGCTAGAATGGCCTAGAGTGTCCATAAGGTAAGGAATATGCGTGTAAGCAGGTAAACTATAAGAGACAGTGAAATGAACTAGGATGGCTGTACTCCTGATAAGATAAAGAGTATCGGCAATAGCCAATATCTATTAGGAAAGATCTAATCTAAGATAAGATAAAGGTAATGGACAACTACTAGGAAGCTCAAGGTATGAGCGCGTCTAGCAGGAGTTATGCATAGAAGTTATAGCAACTAGGAGTAGCGAGGGCTACTGCATCTAGGCTAGGAATAAAGGAGCAAGAGCAGCTAGGAATGAAGGATAGACCTCTGTGTCTAGGCTCTGCTATAGTACATATGTGGGAATAGGAGTAGCGACCGTAAGGAAGCTACGATGTATAACTCAAATGTAGGAAGTGTTGAGGTAGTCAAGAACCGGGAATTTCTGTGGTTCTGACACATACCCACTAGGCCCAGGTGAACAAAAGGAGCTAGATGCCTTCCTTGAAGAAAATATCAAGTTATGACAAATCAAATCTTCCAAGAGTCCCTTCACTTCTGCATTCTTTTTTATTAAAAAAAAGGACGGCCAACTTCACCCAGTCCAAGATTATAGAAAGCTTAATGCAGTGATGGTGCGAAATCAGTATTCACTTCCCCTAATCAATGAATTGGTGGACAAACTCAAGTCAGCCCACTACTATACCAAGTTCAATGTGAGATGGGGGTATAACAATGTGTGGATGAAGGAGGGCAATGAATGGAAGGCTACCTTCTACACTAACCGAGGGCTCTTTGAGCCACTTGTGATATTCTTCAGACTTATGAATTCACCAGCTACTTTCCAAACGATAATGAACTCTTTGTTTAAAGAGTAAATAGATTGTGGTGTAGTCATAGTATACATTGATGATATTATGATCTTCACAAAGACACTTGAAGAACATTGATGTATAGTCTGAGAAGTCCTCAACATGCTCTGATGCAAACACTTATACTTGAGACACAACAAGTGTGATTTTGAAGTCCAGGAAACAGAGTTCCTAGGAATTATCATATCTCAAGATAAGGTTAAAATGGAGCCAAAAAAGGTTCAGGCAATCAAGAAGTGGCCCACACCCCAGATATGAAAGCAATTAAGGGAATTTTTAGGGTTCCTCAACTTTTATTGAAAATTCATCAAAAACTTCACACAGATCACCCAGCCATTAAATGTGCTCACATCAGAAGCCAAGGAGTTTAAGTGGACAGAAGAACATCAAAAGGCAATAGACCTGCTAAAAAAGATGCTCATGACCGCACCAGCACTCACCATGCCTAACAATGAGGATCCATTCAGGGTGGAGACTGATGGATCCAGAGTAGGCATTGGAGCAGTTCTCTTGCAACATCAAGGGGGAATTTGGCACTCTGTAGTCTTTATCTCACAATCACTTAATGACACTAAAAGAAATTACCACACCACGGATTTAGAAATGCTAGCAGTAATCTACACGTTAAAAGAGTGATGTCAGTACCTACTTGGGGCCAAACATCCATTTGAGGTTCTCACAGATTACAAGAACTTGGAGTACTTTAAGAAGCCGGTCGACCTGTTCCATTGCCAAGCCCGATGGCAGCAAATCATTCAAGAATATGATTTCACCGTCAAACATAGATCTGGCAAAACAAATCCAGCTGATCCTCTGTCCAGGAGGCCAGACTATGAAAAGGGGGTAGAGACAGACAATAAATAGAAAGTTCTGTTACCTGAACAACTTTTTGCTCTAGACACATCTGCAGAAACAAGAGCACAGCAATGGGCAAAGTATTTCACATCTGAAATGTTGGCAACTTGCATACAAACCTGGTCTACCATAGAATTGCAAGTAAGAAAATACCAGAAACGTACTAAGAAGTATGCAACTGAGGGTCTTGAAAAAGAAAAATCCTTGTGGACAAAAAAGGATGACCTTATCTACTGGAAAGAACTCCTCTATTTACCATGGATCAAGGAGCTCTGGAAACAAATCATCAGAGAAAACCATGATCACCCAATTGTGGATCACCCCAGAGTCCACCGAATGCACAACCTCATTATGACATGCTACTATTGGCCTACAATGAGGAAAGATGTCAAAACCTATGTCCAAGGATGCAACCATTGCCAAAAGGCCAAAAACCACACAGTCCCCATCCACACTCCACTTGTACCAAACAAAATCCCCTCCTTGCCTTTGGAAATCATCTTAGTTGACATTATCGGTCCTTTACCAGAGTTACAGGGTAAGGACGTGATCCTAACAATTGTAGACAGGTTTTCCAAGATGATTTACCTATTCCTGGTCTTGTTAACGATCACAGCTAAGGGGGTCACCACCATATTCCATGATCATGTCTTTAAGCTCCATGGCACTCCCAAGAAAGTGATTTCAAACCAAGGACCTCAGTTTGTGTTGGCATTCATGAACAACCTATACAAACTTCTCCATATAGAAGGGAACCCTTCGACCGCCTACCATCCGCAAACCGATGGACAGACCGAATGGATCAACTCAGAAGTTGAGTTGTACCTTCACCTCTACATGAATTACTGTCAAAATGACTGGGTCAAATGGCTCACCCTCACTGAGTTTGCACACAACCAGAAGACCAGCAGTGCGACTCAATCCTTGCCATTTCTGCTCAACTACAGGCAGCAACCCTTAGTCACAGTCAATGACAAAAGAAACACAAAGAGCAAAGAAGCCCATGAGTTTGTGTTTTAGATAAAGGAGTCGCAAGCACAGGCCAAAGCCACATTGGAAAAAGCTGCCATAGAAATGAAGAAATACTACGATCAAACAGCATCCACCCCTATCATGTATAAGGTGGGAGACAAAGTCCTAGTCAATGGGAAGTATATTTGCTCTGACTGACCAACCAAGAAACTCAAATACAAGTATTATGGACCATTCAAAGTCCTCGAGAAGGTCAGCCCAGCAGCATACAAACTTAAGCTCCCAAAGATATGGAAAGAAATTCACCCTGTCTTCCATGAGTTCCACCTTTGGCCCTACATGGATGGAAAGTTCTTATCACAGGCTAAACCGACACCCCCACCATTGGTTGTGGTCAAACAAATAGAGGAATATGAAGTCGACTACATTATGGACTCTCACAAACATTGAGGAAACATAGAATACCTTATGCAGTGGAAAGGCTACCCACATGAAGATCACACCTGGGAACACAAGGCACATCTCATGAATGCCAAGGGAGTGTTAGAAAAATACTACAAAGAAAACCCCAATGCAATCTGCCAAGCCTTCTTTGACAAGTGTGACTGTCCACTTTGTACAGGCGACTCCACTCTGTTTAAAGATCCCAACTTCAAATTGTATTCTGCATCCCTGGTTTCCCTTCCTTACCACCTCTTCAAAATCCCCACCATTTCAGAGCAACAGCCCTAAAAAGAGGGTAATGTCAGAACTTTTATTTTCATTTCCTTGTACTTGTACTACATGATGCTCTTCTTTCATCTTATCTCTTGTCTTATCTTATCTTATCTCTTATCTTATCTTATCGCATAGCCACCAGGGCATAGGTCCCCTTTACCATAGAACATTCCACCATATTCCATGCCAGCCCTAAGCTGGCCCATGTGCATTCCCTAGGTAGTATATAAGTAGTCAGTAGTGTATTGTGTATTTTTCCTTATACTTGGAATTCATCACTTTAGGCCCTAACACTTTGTTGGATGATCCTGATACACATGAGCATCACCTCCTTCTTTCAGCTTGATGCTTATAATAGCTGATTGATTTTTAAATAGATCCTTGAGTGTGTCTAAGCACTTGAGGGCAGTTGACTTTCCCTGAATTTGAAGGAACAAAGATTTTGGTAAGATAATGGCAATCTGCTGTTGAACAAGGGCATCCCTTTTATTCCAACTTGCAAGTGCCTGTTTATATTCAGTAAAGGCAAGCACCTTGTTAGTAGTAGTTGGAGACCATTCAGGTGGCTTGGCAGCAGCTGGATTTGTAGGTGGTGTTATAACTCCAGTAATGTGGCCAAGCAGGCCTCTTATAGTTAAAGACCATTTGAGTCATCTCTTTCATAGAAACCATTCTTTCCCCAAAGTATCTAGCTTTGGGACTTTCATAAGGTCATTACCAATTTTAAAGGAGTATGCCATCATGAATTCAAGCATGCAAGAACTTCTGAGTGGCAAAGTTGATGAGCAGGGCTCATAACCTGTAGAAGTATCTCAGTGACTGTTAGAGTCAACTAGTATATTGCTATCTACCTGTAGAAGTATCTAGAGTAGATAGCTATGAGAGAACTGTATGATATGTGAAATAAGTGGCTCACCTCAGTGACTGTCAGAGTCAACTGAGGTGTGTGAAAGCAAAGTCCGAAATATAAAGACATCATTACATAAGCATAAAGCGCACCGCACGCTAACAACAACATAATATGCTTCCCAAATCTCAACGGCTTGCCTCACAGACAGACTGGTAGCCTGCACATCAGAGATTGCTGCATGGATTACCATATTTTGGTACCACCCTCAGCCTCATGAGCCACTGAAAGAATATACTCAGCACAGGACGGAGTCCGTGTCTATTGTATTGCATACCTGAAAGAATATACTACAGGGCGTAAGTACGATGTATGAAGGCATGAATGAAATGGTCTCACCTCAGCACAGGACAGAGTCCGTGTCTGAGGTAGAGACACATTGAAATCTATCTTATCTACTGGGGATTACATAATGCAGGAATACCCGGTAGTCTGTTTGACTACACAAAGAATAATAATAAATGACACTCCCTCCTCAAATGGACGGGTGTAATCCTAACTCGAATGCGAAGTGTTTAGCCTTGATGCTGGGTAAGGCCTTTGTAAGAGTATCTGCAATCATGTCCATCGAGGGGCAATAAAGAAAAGAAATAGAACCATTTTCGACACTGAAACGAATAAAATGGTAACGAATGTCAATATGTTTCATGTGTGCATGATAACTACCGTCATGTGTTAACGCAATAGCCGATTGGTTGTCGCCATAGAGAGTCATTGGGCGTGTGAGGGGTTTGAACATCTCGCTAATGAGCTGTCAAAGCCAAATGGCTTCTTTAGCAGCGTGCATAGTGGCTACGTACTCGGATTCGGCTGTAGAGAGCGTGACAAGCTCTTGTTTCTTTGATCCCCAGAGAATCGCTCCCCCGTCGATGAGAAAAGTGAAGCCTGTAATGGCATGTCGGTGCTCCTGTGTAGCACCATCCACATCAACATAACCAACTAACCCTTTTGATTGCATTCCAAACATGAGCACGAGCATTTTAGTACCTGCGAGATACTTATAAATTTGTTTTACTGCCTCCCAGTGCTCCCATCCGGGGTTATTGTTAAACTGTGCAATGAAGGATGTAGCAAAGGCGGTGTCAGGTCGGGTGCCAGTGGCCAGATGGATCAACGATCCAACTGCCTGATGATAAGGGATATTGCACATGCGTGCTATTTCGCTCGTAGTCTTCGGTGATTGTTTGTCCGAGAGTTGAATGTGCGGGTCAAGAGGTATTGAAACCGGCTTCATGTCTGTGAAGTTGTACTTGGCAAGAATAGCATTAATATATGGTTCTTGGGAAAGGGAGATTGTACGATTGTTACGATCTCTGATCACCTTCATCCCTAGCAACCAGTTGATTGGACCCAAGTCGGTAATCTGAAAGTGTGTTCCGATTTCATCTTTGAAAGCTTTTATAACATTGGATAAGCTCCCAGTGACCTTGCAGTCGTCTACATGCGAAGCTAAAATGAGAATGTGTTTGGCAATGATTGCCACGAACACTCCCCAATCTGCCTCCATCTGGGTGAAGCCAAGGTCTTGAAGTGTGCCATAGAGACGTTGGTACCACTTCAGTGCTCCTTGTTTGGAACCATAAAGCGCGACGCATAGCCGTGCGACGAGGTTGCAACCCTATTTAGCAAAGCCTGGTGGGAGTTCCATATAGATGACTTTGTCGTCATCCAACTTGCCATTCAGAAAAGCGCTGTGGAAATCGAAAACATCGATGTCCCAGTTTTGATGTGCCGTGATTGCTAGGATGAGTTGAAATGAAGCAAGTTGAGCTACTGGCATGTAAGTCTTGTTGTAGTCAACGCCATACTGCTGGGTAAAGCCGCAAGCAACCAGGCATGCTTTGTACTTGTCGATCTCGCCTGCAGCATTCTTCTTTATTTTGAAGACCCACTTGCAGCTTACGACGTTGGTGTTTTTAGGGTGTTCAACCATGTTCCAGGTGTGTGCATCATCCAGACTTTTTAGTTCAGCATTGATCGCGTCTTCCCACTTCGGCCAGTCTGGTCAGGTTTTGGCCTCATCTATCATTGTCAGTTCTAAGCCTTCTGCTTCAGTGTTTCCAGTAAGCAGTGCAAAAACTGCGCTTTCGTCATCTAATTCCCACGCTGCTGAAGCAGTTTTGCCTTCGACTCCTTCTACCACCATCATCTGGATACCTTTAGGACCGATCAATTTTCCTCCTCTACCATCGTGAGTACCATCCCCTCGTCATAACATCTGGAGGTAGGTGGATTCGGTGCACTGACAAGTTGATCATCACAGGTTCATTCCATTTGTTCCATCTGGTGGGTCAGCGTTGGGATTAGCTTGGGGTGGCATCAGCGTGGGTGCTGATTGGATGTTTGCTGGTTGAGTGTTCGGAGCCATAGGTACATTTTTGGTTGTAATATTTTGATTGGTGCTACTCGTTTCGAGTCGCATGGAGACGAGTACATCGTTTTGCTGAAATGTGACATTGCATTCAATGACCACAGCATGCCGATAAGGTAAGTAGATTCAATGTGCCGTAGATTCGGCATCAAATCCAACCCAGTGACCCTCTTTAGCTTGGTTGTCCAGTTTCGATCCTGTGTGATCGAGGATCCAACACTTTGCTCCCCAGAATGGTAAGTCGCCCAAGTCAGGCTTCCTTCCGTATAACATCTCAAACGGTGTTTTTCCATCCAATGCTCTTGTCGCTGATCGATTCTTCACCCAGACAACATGGAGGAGCGCCTCCCCTCATAAGTTTTTAGGTAGTCCACTTGCATGCAAGACAGTTCGCATACATTCGAGAAGAGTCCGGTTCAAGTGTTCAGTGACACCATTGTGCTCTGGCATATCATGCGTGGTGTGTTTGCGTTCTGTCCTGTTCATTTTCAGATGACGCATGAATTTGTCAGACAGATACTCCCCCCCGCAGTCAGAATGAAGTCACTTTATTGCTGCCCTGTGCTGCATCTTCAGCCAAGATTTGAATTCGACATACACTTGGAACGTGTCGGACTTGGCGGGCATCAGGTTTACATGTGTGTAACGTGTATGATCGTCGGTGAAGGAGCAATAGTAGTTCCTCTTTCCAGGAATTTGGACTGGTGAAGGTCCCCAGATGTCGGTATGAACCTCCTCACCAAGTTTCTCCATTCAACTGGGATCACAAACCTTTCTGATAGGTGCTCGAGTCGCTTTCCCATATTCGCAAGAAGTGCACTGACCCATTGTGCTGTGGTCCGGATCCATCGTTACACCAGTGATCATGCCCTTTGCCAACATCTCACGAATTGTCCCAACTCCGATATGGGACAAGCGAGTATGGAGATCTTCCATGGTGAGTTGTTGCTCTCCTTTCACGGTCACTGCAATTGCAGAATAATCGCACTGCGTTCTGTATAAACCATTGGAAATCTTGACTTGACCCAGGAGACAGTGTTCCAAATTGAAGATTTGGCATATTCCTCTGTCAAAGACCGCTCTGCAGCCTGCTTCTGCAAGACGACTAATCGACATGAGCATGACTCGCATACTTGGTGCATGCAAGACATCTTTCAAAAGGATGCATGATCAAACATCCCCATTCAGGAGAAAGATAGGTAAGTCTCCCCATCTGATCGCATTGAACATCCCGTTATCTGCCCCCCTGATTGGTTTGGGCGGGATACTGACAAAGTTGAGGAATTGTTCTCGGCATGGTGAAAGATGTTGCAAGGCGCCACTGTCATATAGTTCCAGAATATGATCATTCTGGGCTACAAAGGCTTTGGCATCATTCATGGTGAACAAGTCTGATTTGGGTACAGCAACCCAAGCGCTGTCAGGTTGGGTAGCATCTTTCTCGCTTGTGGTTGCACTTGCGGAGGCTAATGACTTGTTTTTGTTTTTGTCATCTTTAGCCTTCTTTCCGCGTGGTTTCCACCCTTTAGGTGCCTGACCAGCTTTTCTGCCACCTTCTTCCCAGCAGTCAGAATTTCGGTGTCCAGACCAACCACAGTTGTAGCAGTCACCGCCAAACTTCTTCCCCTTTCCTTTCCCTTTTCTGGATGACACATTGGCTCCAAATGCTGCATCCTCGGACAATGAACTCTTGCCTTTCCCCCACCCTGGAGAGTAAGTCGTTCATACTCTTCCAGCACGATGTCCATCAGATCATCTGATGTGATGGTAGTGCCTTGTAGGTGCATCATGGAAGACAATGCTGCAAGTCTGGGATTATATGAGCATGGAAGTGATGCATACATGATGTTAAACAGGTCCTCGTTGGTAACCGGGCGTCCGATAGAAGCTAGATCCTCATGAAGCGTGATGATTTTCTCTATATGCATGCATGGGTCTCCTCCTTCCTTCAACTTGAGCTCTCCCAGTTGACACCACATCTCAGCACCAATGACAAGAGATCACTTCTCGAAGAGAGCACAAAGAGTCGTGAAGTACTCATGGGCAGAATTCTTGTTCACAAGATGAACAAAAATGGAATTGGGAAGTGTGTTTGCGATCATATGTCGCACTTTCATGTCCTTCTCAGTCCAGGTCGCCAGGTCCTTGTCGTACTCTGCAACCAATTTGACCTTGTCAGGAGTGGTTGCTGTCCATCCAGTTGGGTTTCCAGTCACTGGATCTGTGGGCTTCTTCTTGCTGCCGTCGAGGTACCCAGCTAGTCCTTGGCTACTGGTAGCAAGTTGGAGTCGGACCTTCCAAGTGGTCCACTCCTTGCCGGACACATCAAGCTTTCGTAGCTTAACCTCCTCTGTCATAGTACTAGACATTTCAGTGAATATATGCAACGTGTTGACATAAATATATGCGTATGATCTTTAGATTAGAGCAGCACCAGGGCTCATAACCTCAAAGAATATACTCAGCACAGGACGGAGTCCGTGTCTGAGGTAGAGACGCGTCGAAATCTATCTTATCTACTGGGGATTACGTAATGCAGGAATACCCGGTAGTTTGTTTGACTACACAAAGAATAATAATAAACGACAGCCACTTCACTTGGATTAGCATTTCCTAGCCAATCAACAACATTGTCCTCTGAGCCAGCCAAGATTTCAGAAGAGAGGCTGAGGTTGTTGTCGACTTGCAACAGAGATAACAACATCCACAAAGAAGGTAAAATTTCTTATTCACCTCCCAGCCAAAGTCCGGAAATATTGATAGCACATCAGATATGTAGCAGATACAAACAGCAAGGAGATATCAGAACCAGCATAGGGAACTAGGCACCGAGATGTATATATAAGATACGCTGATCCAATGGTACTTTGACTAATTTTTTCATCGTCTTGTTCAATGCGAGTGCTGCCTGGGTATGATCTAGTAGCTGACCAGACTCATCCTTCATGTTGTCATAAAATGTCGATGTGATCTGAGTTGTTTCACCGTCGTCCACTGCCCACATCGTCCCAATCACAGAACGGAATCCAGCGAACTGCATCGCAGATGCCAGATGGATCACCTCGTCCGGATTCTCCTCGTCGTCAACAGTCGTATGACAGGCGGAGAGATAAGCAAACTCGGGATTCTCTAAATTGCACTGCACAATTTGTTGGACAGTAAAGTCTCCGTCGTGGAGAGCGAACGCAGACTCAAACGGTTGTTTGCGGTTGGCGCGACCATGACACGCAAAGTGGATCCAGTTGCTCTTGGGCAGTTCCTCAGTGATCCGGGCAATGCAGGATTCTGGGCCCTCGATACGTGTGAACGTGACGAGACCATGCATGCGCTGGCCAATGTTGGCTAATTCGGTGCCAACGGAGACAAGTTCATTCCCGCCGATGGGTTTTGCTTGGCCTATAGCAACGAAACGTTTCACTTCTGATGCAGAACGTGAGAGATTGTGGCGTCTAGCACGAATGAGTGCAGCGAGGGTAGGAGTGTAAGACGAGATGTACAGATCAGCGAGTTTCGGTTGACCCTTCCTGAATGGTCCGGCTGCATGCAGTGGAAGGAGAGAGAACTCGGCAGTGGGGCACCACCAGATGCGCGATTGAAGTGGATGTATCTCCTTGAGGAATTCTGCTATGGGGGAAACAACGTCGTCCCAGAGTTGCCGCAGAGCAGAGCAGATCGGTCTCATCATGTCCTCCGACTTTGCACGAATAATTAAGGCGCGG
>JBBPQW010001066.1:0-10492 GCA_038092695.1 Boletus rubropictus | reverse complement strand
CACACCCACTGGTCATGCCAGCATTTGGAGATGTAAGCACTCATTTTGGCTCAGGGTAGATTCACCTTCACATTTTTTCTAGGTTTTTTACTTGCTGTCTACAAGTGGACATGAGGGATTATCCAGGCACTGAATCAGTCCCTGCCATGCCTGTGTTTGACAAAATTACTGTCCTATTCCATAAGTGTAAGGATCATGTTCGATGATGACCGCAACACACTCAACAATGACCACGTCTACTCAAAGAGAGAGATGAAGTGAATGAGAATACTAAACATGAGGAGTACGAATACAGGGTGTGACTACTTATATATGAGTATGGACAAAGGGAATAGCTACATGTGACGTAGTGTTGTTTATTATTATTCTTTGTGTAGTCAAACGGACTACCGGGTATTCCTGCATTACGTAATCCCCAGTAGATAAGATAGATTTCAACGTGTCTCTACCTCAGACATGGACTCCATCCTGTGCTGAGTATATTCTTACAGGTTATGAGCCCTGGCGCTGCTCTAATCTAAAGATCATATGCATATATTCGTATCAACGCGTCGCATACATTCACTGAAATGTCTAGTACTATGACAGAGGAGGTTAAGCTACCAAAGCTTGACGTGTCTGGCAAGGAGTGGACCACTTGAAAGGTCTGACTCCAACTTGCTACCAATAGCCGAGGACTAGCTGGGTACCTTGATGGCAGCAAGAAGAAGCCCACAGATCCAGCAACTGGAAACCCAACTGGATGGACGGCAACCACTCCTGACAAGGTCAAATTGGTCGCAGAGTATGACAAGGACCTGGTGACCTGGACCGAGAAGGACACGAAAGTGCGACATATGATCGCAAACACACTTCCCAATTCCATTTTTGTTCGTCTTGTGAACAAGAATTCTGCCCATGAGTACTTCACAACTCTTTGCGCTCTCTTTGAGAAGCGATCCCTTGTTGTTGGTGCTGAGATGCGGCATCAACTGGAAGAGCTCAAGTTGAAGGAAGGAGGAGACGCATGCGCACATATAGAGAAAATCATCATGCTTCGTGAGGATCTAGCTTCTATCGGATGCCCGGTTACCGACGAGGACCTGTTTAACATCGTGTATGTGTCACTTCCACACTCATATAATCCCGGACTCGCAGCATTGTCTTCCACAATGCACCTACAAGGCACTACCATCACATCAGATGATCTGATGGACATTGTGCTGGAAGAGTATGAACGACTTACTCTCCAGGGTGGGGGGAAAGGCAAGAGTTCATCATCTGAGGATGCAGCATTTGGAGCCGATGCGTCGTCCAGAAAAGGGAAAGGAAAGGGGAAGAAGTTTGGCGGTGACTGCTATAACTGTGGTTGGTCTGGACACCGAAATTCTGACTGCTGGGAAGAAGGTGGCGGAAAAGCTGGTCAGGCACCTAAAGGGTGGAAACCGCATGGAAAGAAGGCTAAAGACAACAAACACAAAAACAAGTCATTAGCCTCCACAAACACAACCACAAGCGAGAAAGATGCTTCCCAACCTGACAGTGCTTGGGTTGCTGTACCCGAATCAGACTTGTTCACCATGAACGATGCCAAAGCCTTTGTAGCCCAGAATGATCATATTCCAGAACTATATGACAGTGGCACCTCGCAACATCTTTCACCATGCTGAGAATGATTCCTCAACTTTGTCAGTATCCCACCCAAACCGATCAGGGGGGCAGATAACGGGACGTTCAACGCAATCGGACGGGGAGACTTACCTATCTTTCTCCTGAATGGGGATGTTCGATCACGCATCCTTTTGAAAGATGTCTTGTATGCGCCAAGTATGCGAGTCACGCTCGTGTTGATTAGTCGTCTTGCAGAAGCGGGCTGCAAAGCGGTCTTCGACAGAGGAATATGCCAAATCTTCAATCCAGAACACCGTCTCCTGGGTCAAGTCAAGGTTTCCAACAGTTTATACAGAACGCAGTGCGATTATTCTGCAACTGCAGTGACCGCGAAAGGAGAGCAATGACTCACCATGGAAGATCTCCATACTCGCTTGTCCCATATCGGAGTTGGGACAATTTGCGAGATGTTGGCGAAGGGCATGATCACTGGTGTAACGTTGGATCCAGACCACAGCACGATGGGTCAGTGCGCTTTTTGCGAATATGGGAAAATGACTCGAGCACCTATCGGGAAGGTTCATGATCCCAGTTGAACGGAGAAACTCGGCGAGGAGATACATACCGACGTCTGGGGACCCTCACCAGTCCAAACTCCTGGAAAGAGGAACTACTATTGCTCCTTCACTGACAATCATACACGTTACACACATGTGAACCTGATGCCCACCAAGTCCGACACATTCCAAGCGTATGTCAAATTTGAATCTTGGCTGAAGATGCAGCATGGGGCAGCGATAAAATGACTTCGTTCTGACTGCGGGGGGAGTATCTGTCTGATGAATTCATGCGTCATCTGAAAACGAATGGGACAGAATACAAACTCACCACGCATGATATGCCAGAGCACAACGGTGTCACTGAACGCTTGAACCGGACTCTTGTTGAACGTGTGCGAACTGTTTTGCATGCAAGCAGACTACCTAAAAACTTATGGAGGGAGGCGCTCCTCCATGTTGTCTGGGTGAAGAATCGATCAGCGACAAGAGCATTGGATGGAAAGACACCCTTTGAGATGTTATACGGAAAGAAGCCTGACTTGGGTGACTTACCATCCTGGGGAGCAAAGTGTTGGATCCTCGATCGCACGGGATCGAAACTGGACAACTGAGCTAAAGAGGGTCACTGGGTTGGATTTGATGCCGAATCTATGGCACATCAAATCTACTTACCTGATCGGCATGCTGTGGTCATTGAATGCAATGTCACATTTCAGCAAAACGATGTACTCATCTCCATGCAACTCGAAATGAGTAACACCGATCAAAAGATTACAACCAAAAACATACCTATGGCTCCGAACACTCAACCAGCAAACATCCAACCAGCATCTGCGCTGATGCCACCCCAAACTAATCCCAACGCTGACCCACCAGATGGAACAAATGGAATGAACCTGCGATGATCAACTCATCAGCGCACTGAATCCACCTACCTCCAGATGTTATGACAAGGGGATGGTACTCACGATGGTAGAGGAGGAAAATCGATCGGTCCTAAAGGTATCCAGATGACGGTGGTAGAAGGAGTCAAAGGCAAAACTGCTTCAGCAGCATGGGAATTAGATGATGAAAGCACAGTTTTTGCACTGCTTACTGGAAACACCGAAGCAGAAGGCTTAGAACTGACGATGATAGACGAGGCCAAAACCCGACCAGACTGGCCGAAGTGGGAAGATGCGATCAATGCCGAACTGAAAAGTCTGGATGATGCACACACCTGGAATGTGGTCGAACACCCTAAAAACACCAATGTCGTAAGCTGCAAGTGGGTCTTCAAAATAAAGAAGAATGCTGCAGGTGAGATCGACAAGTACAAAGCATGCCTGGTTGCTCGCGGCTTTACCCAGCAGTATGGCGTCAACTACAACAAGACTTACGCACCAGTAGCTCGACTTGCTTCACTTCAACTCATCCTAGCAATCGCGGCACGTCAAAACTGGGACATCGATGTTTTTGATTTCCACAGTGCTTTTCTGAACGGCAAGTTGGATGATGATGAAGTCATCTATATGGAACTCCCACCAGGCTTTGCTAAACAGGGTCGCGACCTCGTCGCATGGCTATGCGTCGCACTTTACGGTTCCAAACAAGGAGCACTGAAGTGGTACCAACGTCTCTATGGCACACTTCAAGACCTTGGCTTCACCCGGATGGAGGCAGATTGGGGAGTGTTCATGGCAATCGTTGCCGAACACATTCTCATTTTAGCTTCGCATGTAGACGACTGCACGGTCACCGGGAGCTCATCCAACGTTATAAAAGCTTTCAAAGACGAAATTGGAATGTGCTTTCGGATTACTGACTTGGGTCCAATCAACTGGTTGCTAGGGATGAAGGTGATCAGAGATCGTAACAATCGTACAATCACCCTTTCCCAAGAACCATATATTAACACTATTCTCGCCAAGTACAACTTCACAGACATGAAGCCGGTTTCAATACCTCTTGACCTGCACGTTCAACTCTCAGACAAACACATAGGTATGACAAGATGTGCAACATATGTGAGAATGGAGAGCTGCGTAATGATGGGAACATACTGTGATCCGAGTCAGGGCGAAAACATTACATTACCCCCCTTTTAAGGTGAGATGTCCGCATCAAGTGGGACCAGATCAAAGAGATGCAAGGGGAGACGAGTGAGGAAAATGGCGAAAGATTGGAAGTCAGGGTCATCAAAGAGAGAATCTCAACTGGAGCACGAGAAGCAATCGCAGGGAGTGAGGTGGGTATCACGGAGTTTTATGGTAGGACCACAAACTGTGGTGGGGTTTCGGCGGTAAAAGACAAGGACAAATTCCCGAGCGTTCTGCAGTTTCAAAATGGGGATCCATTCATTTTCTTCATGAGGGAAATCTTTCCACTTTATAAGGTACTTGATGTGACCTCTGCATTCACGAGAGTCAAGGATGTCTTCTACTTTGTGTTCAGGTTTTTGGTTGACGACAACAGGAGGGGGCAGGGGAGGTCAGAGTTGAGATGGGAATTTGCCTGGCTTGTACATTTTTAGTACACATTCGTTGAAATTGGGGTCTATACCATGCCATTTCCTGTCAAGTTTCAACCTATAGGACCCGTCAACATTCTTTTGCTCGATGGGGAATGGCCCATATCTTCAATCATCCAACTTTTTCATCGGTCGATCAGAGTGGATGTTAGTTGCTTCAATGAGGACGAGGTCTCCAACAGCGAGGGTAGGACTGTCACGGGCGTGATGATCGTGGTACCGTTTCATGTTTTCCTTTGTGTATGTCATTTGTTATGGTATTGCGGTATGCTGAGGATATCCACTTCAAGATTACTTATTTTCCTTTGGGTTGCCCTAGCAACCCTTGTTGTTCCGTTACTGCGGACTTCTCTTTCTCTTGCCCTTAAAGGCCACTTCTAATGGGACATCTTTCTGACTTCTCTGATGTTCCCATGGTCCATTATTGTTTCATCCATTTCAGGACGCTTTTCCCCTACTATGGAATCTCCTCTTGAGACTCCATTGTGTTCCCCTTGGTCTGTGCACAGGCCGTCATTCATATAAATAGCGCCTCCTTCTGCCATGTACTCTAAGCTAGTTCTACTCTCCATCTAGTGTGAGGTTGATCACTAGGTGAGACCTTTGGCGCATATCCTTCACTCTTGAAGTCTTCGTTCTACTCTTGAGTGAACGCTCAGCTAGATTCCATGCAAGGTGCATATCATCATTGACCGCTTGGCCAATTCCTGCATCTCCTTCATCCTTTTGACGAACTCTTGTGCCGATTCGTTGCGAACTCCTTTTCACAATTCACTGTGAATGATGAGGATCTGACCATAGTTCAGAAGAAAGGATGAGTGGCCGGTGGCTTTGGATGTGCGTTGATTGTGGGTGAACTCCACAAGTGCCAGCCATTCAACCCAGTCGGTCTGTCGATGATTTACGTAAATTTGCAGGTATTGTTCAACTTAGGCGTTGAGGCATTCCATAAGCCCATTCATCTGGGAATGATAGGTAATGGAGGGGTTTCCATTGATGTGAAGTAGCTGATAGAGGTCCTTTATGAATGAGGACACAAATTGGGAACCTCTATCGGATGTGACTTTCTTGGAAGTTTCATGCAACTTGAAGACGTGATCTCTGAAGATGGTGGCGACTCCGAGTGAGGTGATCTCAGTGGTGACGGGGAAGAGATGTATTATCTTGGAGAAATGGTTGACCACATTCAGGATCATGTTCTTGCCTTGAGATTCGGGAAGAGGGCCGATCAAGTTGATGGAAATTGTTTTCCACGGTGCATCGGGGATGGAGTGGGGGTGAAGTGGTGTAATCTGTGGTCTGTGATCAACCTTTGTCTTTTGACATTGGTCGCACCCTTCGACATATTTCTTTCCCTCCTTTGTGAGGGTCAGCCAATAGTAGTGGGCACGAATAAGGTCTCTAGTCCTTTTTATGCTGGGATGTCCTGCAGTTGGGTGGTCGTGATAGTTCATTAGGATTTGTTCTCGCAGGGGGGCGTCGTTCAGTACATAGAGTGCCTGATTCCATTTCAATAGCCCATCAACTTCGGTCCACGGTTCCTTTCCTTGGTGTAAACTGTCTTGTGTGAACAGTTCCCATTTCCATTGGAGATCTTGTATCTGATCTTCAATCGACTTTGTGTTTACGGTGCGAATTAGGGTGTCGGGGAACATTGTGACTGCAGTGTTGTCGGTTTTCACCCCCTTTCCATAATCTGGCCTCCGCAACAGAGGATCAGCAGGGTTCAATTTGCCAGGGCAGTGGGAGAGGGTGTAGTGGTATTCCTGGAGAAATTGGTACCACCAGGCTTGCTGATGTGAGAGGTCCTGGGGCTGACGATAGAACTCAAGGTTCTTGTGGTTGGTGAGAAGGAGGAAGGGTTCGCAGGTGTCAATGAGGTAGTGACGCCATTCCTTCAAGGCGGAGACAATGGCTAGGAGTTCCAGGTCAGCCACATGATAGTTCTGCTCAGCATCATTAAGCGATTTGGAGAAGAAGACAATGGGGCGCCACTGCTCATCTTGATATTGGAATAAGACTGCGCCAGATCCAATCCCGCTGCCATCAGTTTCTACCCGGAATTGTCCTTCATCCTGGGGCATCACGAGTGCTGGGGAGGCACAGAGGGTGTCCTTCAATTGATTGAAGGCATCCTGGCACTGCGACGTCCAGGTGAATTCCTTATTCTCAGATGTGAGAGTATGAAGGGGTTTGGTGATGATTGAGAAATTTTGGACAAATCGTTGATAGAAATTAAGGAAGCCAAGGAAGCCACGTAGTTCCTCTTTTGATGTAGGAACTGGCCAGTCGCAGATACCTTGGACCTTCACTGGATCCTTTCAGATGGCGTTGCCAGAGACAATAAGACCGAGGTATTCCGTTTCAGTCTTCTCAAAGTCACATTTGCTCGGTTTTAGGTAGAGGCTGTTTTTGTGTAGGATTTGGAGTACCTGACGAGTGATGTCATGGTGCTCCACAAGTGACTTGGAGAAAATCATGATGTCATCTATATAGACGATAACCTTTCCCTTTGCAATGAGATCTCAGAAAATGAGATTCATCATGTGCTGAAAGGTCGCAGGGGAGTTGGTTAATCCAAAGAACATCACCAATGGTTCATAAAGTCCAAGGTTTGTGCGGAACGCAGCCTTCCATTCGTCACCCTCCTTGATGTGGACATTGTTATAGCCCCATCAGATGTCGAGCTTGGTGAAGTATTTGGCACCATGAAGCTTGTCGACTAACTCTGCGATCAGGGGAGAGGGTACCAGTTTTTGATGGTCACATCGTTCAGCTTCCAGTAGTCTTGTACCAGGTGGAGTTAACCATCTTTCTTTTTTATGAAGAAGAAAGCTGAGGCGAACTCAGACTTGGAAGGACGGATGCAGCTGGATTTAAGGTTTTCCTTAATGAACACCTCCAGTTCCTCTTGCTCTCGGGGTGATAGGTTGTACATTTTACAGACAACCTTGTACATCCCCAGAATGAGGTCTCTTGTGTGATCCCATGGTTTTCGAGGCGGTAATGTATCAAACTCTTCTTTGATGAATATATCCTTGAAATTGTCAGAACTCACATTTTCCTTTCCCCTTTTGATACCTGATCTTATCTCTTTCCCTCTTATCTTATCTTATCGCACAGCCACTAGAGCTTATCTGGAATCTTATCGGAATGTTCTAGTATATTCCATGCCGGCCCTAAGCTGGTCTGTGCACATAGCATGTAGTATATAAAGTAGTTGGTATTGTACCTTGTTTCTCTTTTCCTCACGTTTGGTATTCATCATCCTAGGCCACTGCACTTTGTGGTGTGATCCTGATAGAAATCATGGTATATAGGCGGTATCATTTCTTTGAATGTAAGCTCCTTCTTAACATGGGATGCTATGAGATCAGTGGTGACATTTTGGACTGCAAAAACCTCATCATTGTCATTGTTCTCTTCCACATCCTCTAGTTGTGGCATGTGATCATTTTCGCACCAGAACTTCAGTACCCCTTTAACCCAATCAATGTTGGGGTTATGGATTTTTAGCCAATCATGGCCAAGGAATATAGGGGGGGTACTGAGGTCAGTAACTGCGAGCATGATCTGCTCCGAGTGGTTCTCAATCTTTAATTTGACCTGTGCAAATTCTGTGATAGACCCAGATTTGTTCATGGAACTGTCAGCGTTGTAGATATGCATTGGCCGAGGTAGGGGGTGACATGGAATCTGGTGTCTTCAGACAAATTGTCGATCAATGGTGGAACCTGTGCATCCAGAGTCGAGGAGTGCTACTGTTGAAACGTTTTGTCCATCTCTGCACAGTATCGAAGCCTTTACTTCGAAGGCTTGGGCATTCTTTGTTCGCAACTGGATGAACTTGGGCTTTTGCTGGATTTCTCAGAGACTGAAAAGGACTTCACCCTCTTTCATGGACGCGAGCTGACTCAGGAGCATAGTGGTGACTTTAGCGAGATGAGACTCATGGACGAATGAGCGGAGGTGGTGCAGGGAATGAGGAGTGTCACTGAGGCGAACGATGTGTTGCATCCAGGCGGCAGACCATGGATCAACCATATTTCGCCAGGAGGTGTCAACCTTTGGTAGAGGAGGGTTAGACTCCTTGCCTGAACTCTCAGGGCGCGAGAGTATCTGAATTGAAGGTTGGGACTTATTGAGCGGCTTACCACTTCTTTTCCCAGTGCTCTTGATTGCATGACCCCTCGGAGGGTCAGAGGCTCAGGTTCTCCCCCAATTTGGCATTATAGCCACATTGGTACTAGGAGAAGTTTCAGCCGGAGTATGTGCACACTGGCACGACTCATCCCGACTTACCCGCTCCTTCTTTTCTTCACTGGCATTGATGGATTCGTCAATCTCATCACTGTTCATTTTGGTTACTGGTAACACAGTAAATCAGTTTGCAGGTGTCATTGACTGAAGTTTTACAGTCAACAACAGACTTGTTCCCTTCACTGGAACATTGGTCGACATGACCGTAGACATATCTTGCGTTGATCTATTCATTGGTCGGAAAGTGGGGGGTTTTCCCACTATCATCCAGTTCACTTGGCATTTGCATAACCAATGTATGGCTCGAAGGCAATACTGATGTATGTTGTGTTCAAAATGATATCATGGAGAGGTGACAGTCCACATAGGAGGTGGTGGGACTTTGGTAATGTCAATTGCGAATGTTTAATCTTGTGTCCATTCACACAGGGTGTAAAAAAGATCCTTGGTCGGGGTTATCAGTTCTTGCGGTGATTTTGCTATGTTCGCCATGTCAACCTAAGGAGTTTCCTATCGGTACTTCGACTACAAGGAGGAGGACACCATAGGAATGGTTACATGAGCAATCACTCAAAAGTGACCAAGCTCAAGCGCAAGAGAGGAGGACAGTACTTCACACTGAAGCAGAGGACACTGTATGAAGACACGTGATTGTGGGCGAAGAGCCACCTGACATGGGCAGAATTAAATGGAGGTGGGAAAGAAGAAGACTTGGAGCGAAGGGGTTGATGAGCAAGGGAGTCGATAGAGGAAGGGTGAGAAGTCGAATGAGGACACAGGCGATCAGCAAAGAGCTTCTCGACCTGGGCAAGATATGGATGATGGAAAGGAGCCCTTCAACGAAGAGTATTTGGGCAAACTGCCAATGAAGGGTCGGCAGGCGGGATAGGGACACAGATGGTTGTCAAAGAGACTTCCGATCCGGGCAAGATAAGAGGCAAAGGTGGAAGCCATACGACGAAGAGCTTTCGGGCTTGTAGGTCGTCAACGAATAGTCGACGTCGGGGTCAGGGTGTCGGGGACCGAAGAGGTCAGCGACAGAGGTGACGTTTAGTATTATGTAAGGATCACGTTTGATGATGACCCCAACACGCTCAACGATGACTGCATCTACTCAAAGAGAGAGACGAAGTGAATGAGAATACTAAACGTGAGGAGTACGAATACAGGGTGTGACTACTTATATACGAGTATGGACAAAGGGAATAGCTACACGTGATGTAGGTATGACAAGATGCGCGACATATGCGAGAATGGAGAGCTGCGTAACAATGGGAACATACTGTGATCCGAGTCAGGGCGAAAACGTTACAATAAGGCTGTTAATTCCAACCTCATTTGGGCCTAGAGGAGGTCGCCCTAACAGCAGGGTTGCTCGAGTAACAAGATAATCTTTATCTGGGACAGGGACAGTCTACCGCCCATGATTTCATTCAGTCCCACGCGCCACGACACGCTCTTTACACCAAGCTTTAATTAACTTTCTTTAATGATTTATGTTTTCGAGATGCTTTTATTGCAATACAGGACCATTTCTATCACCCCAGTGCTGAGTTCATTGTCGGATTAACCC
>JBBPQW010001065.1:0-10497 GCA_038092695.1 Boletus rubropictus | reverse complement strand
GATAAGTGCAAGGCTCGGTGGTTGCCACCCGTCCTTTGACCCGAGTTGTAGTAAATGTTGTTTGCGATGCAATTTGTTGTATTACATCTCGTAACAGCTTAGGAACATAGTCGCTGACGCCAAATCTGCCAATGTCATTATTTATGTTCCCAATCACAAAAATGATTACCCCGAGTTTCCTCGATAAACTACCAGCTACTGAAGGAGAATCGTGCGGGAATCACCCCACAGTCATCAGTTCTTGATAAGTTTTTCTAGGGCGTCCATGGAATAAGCTAGAGGGATGCATTCAGCGTCAGAGCAGGGAGCTCAATGGTGGCTCACATTTCGGTCTCTCGAGTGGCAATCCCAAAGCTACCGAGTCACATCACATCACGGACACCATTCTTGGCAGAAAGAAGACGCACCTCGTGCCCACACTAGTTGGGTTATAGCTCCCAGAGCTACAGGAACTAATCAGCCTCAATTAATTGGAGCTGAGGTCGGTCTCACCTCTCGATACACCGAAGATAACAGTGTAATACTTGTTTAACAGGTGAGTTGGAACAGGACCATTTATTCAAGTGCATGACAGTACCTTGAATTCAGTTAGACCGTAATGATACAAGACGCATCCTATCCAACGAGCTCAACGACATAGCGAGTCATTAGCATAAGGTGACATACCAGACGCAGCATCAACGTTGGGGTAAGGATTCTTTGTCTGTCAGATAGTTAGGAAATGTTGGGCTTCGATGAACATGTTAGATGCCCACCTTGCCATGTTCCTTCAAGACGTCAGGGGCCACTTGGGCAGTCTACAGCTAGTCAGCAACAGTCTGAATACTTGTAGCACACCATACCTTCTGAACGAGCTGGATCATGGGACTTGCTTGAAGTTCAGGACGGGACCTGCAGAATTCTTGAAGGGCAATAAACCGGGGATCAGGATTACGAAGAACTCCGTGACCGTATCTAAAGAATGTGTAGAAGCAGAATGTATAGAAGCAATCCGCTGAGAAGATGCCCTCGGACGTACCCTGGGACAACTTGACCGCCTCGGAGCGTTTTCCAAAGGTATTCTCTGATGTTTTCGTGACTAATGTTGTCACCAAGCTCTTTCTGCATGGCCATCTGCCACCTCAACACCTCTTGGTTAGCAAGGCTATGTGTCCGAGTCAGGATAGGCCTTATTTGCGAGGAACACATGTGCGCACCCATGGAGAGGCCCAGCGAGGGCGAATAACGCAGCCGAGTATGAAATATAAGGATCAGACAGTGTCGAGCCAACGAGGTCTAGATCGAGGTAAATTCCCGCCAATTGTCTATAAACGCGAAACATACGGGACGTGTGTGCAGAGGCATTCCCACCCTCATGATCACCATGGAGAGCGATATACAAACGGAGATACTCAGTCAAATTTTCATTATGACCAAATCCGAGCATGTTCGAGTAATTCCCTGTAACAAATCGCATCATTCACATGTGATCAGCCAAGCCAAACTCACCCACAAGGTCCAAGTTCTTATCAACAGGGGCGATTGCCTTATCTGGGTGGTATACGTTCCGGTAGATGCGCGCTGCCAGGGTGGGCAACTTGGCGATGAGGTCCAAGCAGTCTTCGAGCATATATGTCCAATACTCGCTCTTCTTCATGCCACGTTCGTACGCAGCTTGGAACTGACTGTCATGATTCAAAGCAGCGACACCCATGCCAAGCTGAGTCATGGGGTGAAGAGTGCCCGGAAGACTGTATGTTAATGGCATTACGATCCGTTGAAGGTCAGCCAAAGATAAGCACACGCACGAATCAATGATTTTCTCCAAAAATACTGGTAATTTGCCCTTTTCGGCAAGTTCTGCCGAGAGCTGATAGGTCTCGTTTGCAGATGGGACCCGGCCAGTGAGCAAGAGCCAGAGCATACTCTCAGCAGTCATTTCTTTGCCTCCGGGTGCAGGTGGAAGAACCCTTTGGCAGTCGGGGATGGCAAGGCCGTGAAAGCGAATGCCCTTGGTCACGGAACTTGAATATCAAAGTTCGGACAAAGCGGAAAGCGCGACCAACCTCGCTGGAATCAAGGACAGATGCCTCCCAGAGCATGGCCTTTATGCCTCTCATGCCACCGATGATGTTCTCGACCTATGAGACGCGTGAAATGATGATGGAAGTGACAGGATCCGACTTTACCTTGACTTCGCCTACCACTGCCTGACTATGTTCGGTTTTCTGGCGGAGAAATATAGGCACTCTGGGGTATCATTCGCAAGAAATTGGTCTCACAAGCTTCTTTAGTTGTTCCTGCTTCGCCGGAATGACCTCCTGAAGGGTTTCCCTGAGAGACTGTCAAGATGTCAGACGAGTAAAGTAAGACGTGAACGTATGTACTTTGGTGGATGCCCAGCGACGGAGGTTAACATTCCGGAGGAATGTCCGTGCCAAAGGAGCGCTACGAACGAGCATGGTGGAAGTGAGTGAAAAGTCGGGGAGGCTTGTCCTTTTAAGTTAGAATCGGAGTGGTCGACCGGGTCTCGCGCCGCCCGGCCGGAAGACGGTTATTTTTCGCCGTAAACCGCCGGTGGCGTGCGCAGAACACGTCGACAACGGCAGGTCATTATACTCCAAACCATGGCCTCGGTGCTGGTCCCAGTCCTGTACATCGGCATAGTCATCTCAAGTCTACTCGTATTCTCTCATTTCTATAGGAAGCGCAATGCAGGTAATCACTACTCTCGTGTCATCAGGTTACACTCATCCAATACTTTGCCAGGCAAATTATATGCACCATATTTCCCTTCGCATCCTGAGCGTGATGTCTATGTCACTTTGCTGCAGAAAGATCCTCCTGCGCACGAAGCGCTTCTCAAGGCTGCGCTTGTTAGACGTGCAATGACAGACGTGGCTCGTGTCGTAAAGCTCCGTGAAGACAAACCAGCGCTCCAGAACCTACTCCTGAAAGGCTCCATTGGCGATGACCTGTGGAACAGTCTACTTCAGGCAGAGAAAGAGCTCGAGACAGAGATCATGGAAGTTGTCGCCGAGGCAAATACGTTCGTCGAGGGCTGGGGCACTGTCATCTTCCAGACCGCTGGCGACCTCATCGCGAACGAAAAGATGCGCAGCGTTTTTGATGGCACAGCAGCCTCGAGAGCAAGCAAAGGTAAGGATTCCTGGTCATTTCGTCGTCTTTCCACCTCTTTACCCTGAATCTGCACCAGAACAAAAATACGGCAAGATTGGCCAGAAGGTCGACCTCCCAGTTCTACAGCCGGTTATGATGGGTGCGCCACCACCGCCTGGCACACCAGCAGCTATTCCATTTGCGGCTACACAAACTCAAGCACAGCTCAGGGCTCAAGCACAATCACGGTCACGGGCCCAGCAGTCTCCTGTCCCTATAGCCTCGCCGATACCAACAACGGTCGGCAAGCCTACCAATGGCCTCGTTCCGCCGGCCTCTGGTCACGCCGAGAATGCAACGAGCGACGGTGAGGCAAATACCCCGCAAGCCTCCTCAAAATCAGTAAGCCAAGCATCCTTTATTCTGCATTTCTTTCTTCTCAGACGGGCAATCTGCAGCCGAAAAAGAACAAGAAGCGGAAGTAGTTGATGTGTACATTTCTGATACCTTTGGCGTCCACCTTAATACATTGTCATGTTGCATTGAACATCGGAATTATGATCTGCACGGTTCGCGTTCTAGCGCCGAGAGTTCGAGCCGGAAAAGGTACAATGCATAAAAAATTAGAAAGACCATACGGCAAACACGATCCAATCAAGCCAGTATTTTACAGCTACACATCAACCTCTGATAACAATTGCTTTCTCCCCTGTACCAATTCGCGTCTTGCCGGACTTGTCTACGTGATCCAGACCTAGTACGTCTTCTGGTGCGAACTTGTGGTCGTAGATAATATCCTCTGCAAATGACGTCATACGTGGTAGGCAGTATAGTCTGTAGGAATACTAACCATCCTCGATGTATGTCGGTTGCTTGAATGTTGAAATTTGGATGAGAGCGAATCTGTACTTTGCGATGTCTTTGTCTGAAATACCTATTCGCGTTTGTAGGCGTTTCTTCGTTTCTGCAAACTTCTCATGCTGCAAGGAGTTCAATTCAGATGCGTGATGACCCAATGCAGAAAAAGACGTACAGGTTTCACAACGAAGCGGAACGGTACACCGTGCGTCCGCAAGACCTCCTTCTGGAAGTGAAAGACACTTATAATCTTCTCGTGTTCATCGGCCTCCAATTCTTCTCGCGGTATTTCCTACCCTTCAGGTTCGTAACTTCGCGAAGCGTAGATATATCTATACGCACCTCTGCATAGAGTTCAACTGGGTCGGGAATGTTCCCAATCATTTCCGAGCCTGTGAACTCCTTTTGCGTCTTGCCGTCCTTGGACACCTCAAACACGCGTATCTTGCTTGTGCCTCCAGGCGTCAACGTCACTTGCTTGGCAAGGTGGTCAGCAAGGTCATGAACCATGCTCGTCTTGGGTAAAAGGAACGGATATGATGCTTCTTCTCGGTTGTGAATACCCGTCCATACGATCTTCAAACTTCGCTTCGTCTCGAGCTCGACGATGCTCACATCCAACCTTTCGTAAAGAATGACGGATGTCGTCGGGTTGATGTAGTTGGTACCCATTATTTCCGCTATGCTTTGGTTCAAGGAACGCTTGAGGATAGACTTGGGAGAGCCATTCGTAACGTGCGTTGTTGTAAAGCGAAGCTTGATAGGATCATGCCGCAAGAACTCGCCAGCTTTTTGCGACATCTTTGCATGCGTCGGTAAGGTTCAAAGACATTGACAGGAGACACGCACGATGTCATAGTTGTGCTTCTTGCTCAGAATCAGACTGAACTCGGGATGATCATGATCGGGATCCTCAAACTTCGGACGGAAAATAATCATTACACGGTTCTGCAGGAAGTCATAGAACTGTATGGGATTTGAGTAGAGACCCTGACTCTCCAGATCGTGGATCCTAGGGAAAGGAAGGGATTACTGATGACGACCACTACTAAATGTAAGGACTTACTCTTTCTCAGAATGATCAACTTGGAAACAGATAACATCTCCATCCTGGATCTCGCTCTGAGCAAAGGTCATCTTCGGCTTCATAAGCTCGATCATCCCAGGTTTGATTTCCTATGAACATGTTAAGACAAGTTACTTGCAAGATTCAAGGGGACTTCCCACCTCATACAGCCTCAAAGGAGTTCCAGGAGTCCATCTCATGCGCTCGTTGATTATGGAGTGGACGTCTTGCACTTTATTATTGCGAGAAACATACACCTTTCCAACACCGTATAGCGTCTGTTTCGACGTATCGAAGTGCTTCAGGAAAACCATGATAGAGCCTACAGGAGGGTCGGGCTAGCAATGTGGTATCAGTACAGTAAGGCGAACAGACAACTAGAATTAAGAACCTTGCTTGGGTCGGGTATCACATCGAGATAAAGGCGTAAATCATTTTGTCTTGCAGCCATGTTGTTACGAATGACTTCAACGGCTGTGAAACAGAATCAACATGTAATCAAGGAAGACACCAAAGTGATTTTTTGCGCACTGAGTGTTGGCTCATTTTCGGGGATGTGTGTATCGGGTCGAACTGTTTTATTTTGTCGATTTACTAGAACCCATAACCGAGCCTTGTTCTCCGGAAGATTGAAGTGAGTGGCTACGCGTGACTTGAATACATTGTACGTCTCCTGTTTAAGCACGCGGAAGCTGGGTAGATCCGAAGGTGGCCAATGCTTCTCGTCGAATGTTGCGAGATCGAAGCCTTCGTGATGTGCGAAGGTGTCGTCAGTGATGACTTTGGCAGTTAGGAACAAATGTTGCTCCTCTCGTTCCTTCTTCTTGGCCTCGACCTGGAGACGCTCCTCATCGAGTCTGCGTTCTGCATCCAAGTCAACAGATACACGCAAGGACGAGAAATTAACATACTGAGATGAGGTGGTGTGTCTTCTTCCTTGAAGGGTGCCAGTATCTCGTCGATGGCAATTTCGCGGACGTACACCAACATGTAAGCATTCGTGAAACGCTTCATGGCGCGAACCTGATTGCGCTGTAAAGGCTGTGGAATGCCATTCAAAGGTTCGCCACCATAGTTCTCTTCCAACACCTCGCGGTCAGTCACAGGGGTTACACGGTCATCGTCAAACTTGAGCCATCTCGTGTCGCGATCCGGTTTAATCAAAGCAAAGTAGTGTCCGCCATTCACATCACCGGAATGCACCAAGACGCCATGCAACCTGTATACCCAATCTTCCGACTTAGTTGACCCTTCATCGATAAATTCACCGAGGTCAATCTCGAATGGGAATTCATGACGATCATTTATCTTTGAGGCAAGTCATTCAGTAATTAAAAAGACAATGTTTGGCGCAGATCTAACCTTGACCATGGCATCGCGTTGGATGTCATACTCGAAGCGCTTGAGCTGAAGGTGAAGCACGGGAGGAAAAGACTCAAACACGAAGCCCTTCTTGGCGTCCTGAAGGCCATGGCCCTCGGCATGGTACTTGTTCTCGCCCTCCATCATTTCAACAGCGACGAAGTACTTGAAAGACTCGTAGAGATTCTTCATCCCCTTGACATTCAGTTGGATATCTACATGACAGGGTGAGCCAATGCACAAACTGTGTGTAAATAAAGAGGGAACTAACCCTTGAACTCTTCGATCTTCGAGGATTCATAGTCGACATTAACACATTTGATATAGCTCTTCATTTTGCCTACGAAGAGTTTAGCAATTGCGCCTTCTGCTTTCGTACCCTGACGTGACTGTTAGATACGAAACGGCTGCGGTGAGTTAACCCAACCTTCATCTTAGACTCCAAGTTATCCTGGAGCACTCGGTTGAATTCCTGGACGTCATGCTGATAGAATGAATCATTTGACTTCCATCCAAACGACTTTGTCAATTCCGTCGTCCCTATCGCAAGCTAAGTAACCGCCGATGGTTATTGCCCGACCGGATACTTACCAACAGGTTGGTCTGATGTCTGGATTTGATAAAACACCCGTTGCAATGCAAGAGACACACTCTCCGTGGGGTGTTCATCTTCTGTTGGAATTTGGTACACCGCCTAAATGCTGATGTGAGCACAGGGTATTTTTGCGCCACCGGCACCTGCCTTTCTGAAATAGCGCGTGCAAAAAAGAGATTGAAGGAGGGAATTCATATAACACGTGGCTCCTTGGTTTTTCAAGCCTACGTATCCAGTCTCCTTCTTGGAATCGTAGCTGGCGAGTGACTGTGAGGGGTTTGTGGGTCATAAGAATGGGAAGGATGTTACTTGACAAAATTATGCCACAACACGCCAGTTGGATCCTCAAGCACACGAACGTACACGGTGACATCGGCAGACTCTTCTTCGATAGTTGGCCGAAGGTGCCCTTCTTGGATATTGAACAATTTACGGAGTTCGCTAAAGCGAGTGAATCCCCAGTCGCACTCCTCGGCAATGAATCGATGATGGGCATCTTATGGACAAGAGCTATCGGTAGTCAAAGGAAAGTGGACGAGGGAGACTCACGGCTAACGGTGTATATGGTAGGGTCATGGACGTTAGATATGACAAGCGCGAATTGAGCGCAAGCGTGCCAACCCTCAGGAGACTTTTTCGGATCTGCATAGTCAAGGTACACTGATACGGTGTCGTTAGGAGGCGCATTTGAGTTTCCGAATGGGAACAAGAGTATGCGCCTGGAAATGAAACGGGTTCGAACCAAGCTAGGAGGGGGGAGGAGAGGACAGACCATCGGTGACCGCCACAATCAAACTCTGGACTTGTGATCTTCTTCTCGAGCTTCCTCCAATTCGTCAACCTCCAAGTATACACTTTGAAATCTTTGACATCATGACCAAGGTCAGGCATATGCTTGGCAGCAAATGTCTCGTCTGGGGGGTTGAGTGAGCAAATGGGGCGAGAAAGGAAGGAAAGTATGCTGACGATCACGGACTGAGACGACGTCGTCGACGATTTCCATTGGGGGGGCACCGTTCGCTTTTTCGTCGAGGATGTCCATGGTATCAGAGCGTCTGGGAAGGGGGATGAGTGGGAGATGGGATTCGTTGAGATCGGAAATGTACGCACGAAAATGGGAGACGGGAAGGGCTGATTGGAGATGGCTGGGACGAGAGTCTGAAGAGTCAGACGGCCAGCAAGACGAGTTGGAGAAGGACAGGCTATTATCGTAGAGTGAGCGAACTGACAAAGTCAGTGGGAAATCGTGCCCTACTTCATCTTACATAAGCAACCCCCCACCCAACCGCAGTTCTGCTTTCCTTCTCCTCCACTTCCACTACACGATCCTTAGATTGTCTCGACAGGGTGCCCACGCGTCACCACCAGCCTCTCCGCTGTTTACTGTCGGTAATGAGTCAAAGTCGTGTAAGAGCAGGACGAGTCGGCGCGGCCCCGTCTTGGGGCTACGCTGTCTGGGACATTCCCTAGCACCCTCGACACCGCCCGTCGCGCTCTCGCATGGCGTGTCGCCTCTAGCGTCATGGAGTTGCGTTGGGCAGACATGTCGCGTACACTGCATATGAATAACAAGTTCTTTTCCTCGGAGTATCCCGCCAACACAGCCTAAACGTGAGCCATACCGTGGACGCGTTTTGTCAACGCGTGCTGATCAGAACGGGGCGGACACGTTGCTGATGTCCGAGCCGAAGTGAGTGAGGTGGCCGGCGCTGGTTGCGATGTCGACGATGGGCGCTGAGCGTGATCAATACTCTATGCGGGTCGCTCAGCTCTGCCACCTCCAGCAGCGGGGCAGTATCAGCAGTCGGAGATGGGATCAGCAAAATCTGCAATGTGTTTTCCCACTGAGACAGACGCTGTGAGGATGCATTGGAACGTAAGTGGCAGGGACCTTCATAGCGCCGTAGCCAGTCCCGGTTGGGCCTCATGTCGACAGCCCCACATCTCTCCTCTCCCTCTTTCCTCCATCTTCAAGAGTGCCTTTTTTCATCCTAGCTAACCTCGCTTTGTATTTTGCCCTTTTGCATGGATGGTCGTAACACTCGCCGGCGTGATGACCGCCCAGCAACCGATTCTTTCAAGCCATGGTCCACCGACAAGCATCCTCCCGACGATGATTATGACCGCCGCCGACAGCGCTCTGCCACTTTTCCAGCCCACTCATACGACCCAAGGTCTTATCCATCCCACGACACCCCATACAATGAGCCGAGACAATCTTCTCGGTCCCATCGTCAGGACCCCTCGGCAGCAGCTCATTCCTCCCATCATCATCCCTCTCCACAGGCTCCCTCGACAAGCAAAGCCTATCAACATGCGACGCGACCTTCTGCGCAGTACTCCTCATCCGGTCATCATTACCCACAACCCTCGTCATATCATCCCTTACACGCAACGCCCACATATCCAGTAGCCAGCTCATCTCGCAGACCCCACCCAGAGCCACCTGATCCAAGACCTTCGAGACGACCCGCTCCTCCAACGCATCAGTCCGCTTGCGACCAGGTATCCAGTGGCGAAGAGTTGGCGAGGGCTTCCAAACATCCTTCTCGCCCCGTTCACTCTTTAACGCAGCCTCCTCTCTCAACTTCAACAAACCAAGCGTTTTGGAACCCACCGAAGGAGATGTCCTCTTCGCGACGTTACAAAGATACCTACAGGGATCGCGACAGGGACCAGGAATGGGAGAGGGAGAGGGAAAGGGAGAAGAGGGAGAGAGACAGAGACAGAGGCAGAGGCAGGGAGAAGGAGAAGGAGAAGGAGAAGGAGAAAGAGAAGGAGAAGGAGAAGGAGAAGGAAAGAGAGAAGCTTACAGAGCTCGAAAACAGGTACAAAGACAGAGCAAGGACCGAGCGGCATCGTGAGCGTGCCACAGAAGTCCGATATCAAGAGTCAAGCAGGAGCAAGTACCACGATAGGCGCAAGGATTCCGATACGGAGGGAGGGTTGTACTCTGAGCAAAGAAATGCGTCCAAAGCGTCGCTTTCTGGAAGAGAAGGCTACCCCGCTCCCGTCCGCGAGTCAGGCAATAGTCATAGGAGGCATCGGACGGAGGATGGGACGGCTTCCACTGTGAGTTTTGGACGCAGTTTATATTCTCCTTCCCTCATCCTACACGTCAATAGGGTCGTCGACACCAGCCTGAAAACACGCAGAATCCGATCACTACCATGCCCTCTCAGTCCACCAGTGTGCCACAGCCAGACGTGCAACAGACAGGTGAACCTCCGCCTGCCCCTCGCGTAATGTCTATTTATCTTCCACCAAAAGCCAAGTCACAACGCTCGCACCGAGAGGGACGCCCATCAACTGCCCAAGGGGCTCAATCTGGCAGTGATACCGAACGACCCACTGGCAAGGTAGTTCATATCAGATCATCAGATCATGGTGCTTGTCCTAATATCCAAACTCAGCATCCTATGGAACGCACACCTTCGGGTTCTGCTGTGCAAAGAAGCGACGGGCATACATTGGCTTCCACGAGGGACAGAGGCAGTCACGATGTACCGATAGGCCC
>JBBPQW010001064.1:0-10498 GCA_038092695.1 Boletus rubropictus | reverse complement strand
TAGGTGTGAAGTTTATGCAGTTATCTAGTATGCTTGTTAGCATGTATAAAATAAAGAGATATGTATGGACCAGTTTCATGATCATTGGATTGTGTATGACATTTGTCACTCTGTGGTGCTGGCATGCTAAATCCCATGTACCCTTGGCCCACTCAAGCTTGATGCATGGTGCTAGGTATGGAGTCTCAGTCAATAATAGCATGTGATAGAACTCAATGGCCATGTCAAGTAGTCCATGAGTGGCCAAATTGTAGTTGCCTGCCTTAGGGCACAATTTAGTTGCTGGGGTTGTTGATTTTTGCTTGCTGTGACTCAGACCATTGGGCTTCTCATTGGGAGATAACAGTGCTGTCGGCCAGAGAGCCAACACCATCAGCCATCCCTCACTTTGCCTCACTCACAACCATCATCTTGGTGCCATCATCATCACTCTATATAATGATGCGATGAACATGTTCTTTCAGAGGAATGGCAGTATCCTCATCTTCAGGTCTTGGTCCAAGGAACCTGCTGTATCTTTGTAAGTGTATGGCAATGACATTCACTGGCTTACCAACTGTTGTGATCCTCAACTCTATTTGCAGGATGGACAGCATCACTTCTGATCAATTGCCATCACAGTTAGTGAGAATTTGTGCCCATAAGGTATAGTAGCTTACCCATAGATAACACCTGGAAAGGGAGTGGGCTCACATCGAAGCCACTTATGTGTTGTGGTACTTGTAGCTGTCAGGGCATGACCTGAACCAACAGTAACAGCTTGCAGAATCCAGGGACACGATATAAGAGACAACCTCAAGGAGTCAAGAATGAAGCTAGGCTGAAGATTTCAAGACTAACTACTATACAGCTCAACTATATATAGTACTATACAATACCCTATATCCTAGAGGTGGTGTTATATCCTATAACCAACCCTATACCAACCCTAGGACCTGGGCAAGAGATAATGAGTAAGCTATGAGTAAGCTGGGGCACTGGGTATATCTAAATAAAGAAAAGTATGGACAATAAGCATAATCCTGGGTATGATATCATAGATAAGGAAAGAGTCTAGAATAGTCTCGAAAAGGTCTATAATGGAGTGACATCATAAGTGGCATCATGATTAGTGATATAAGATCTAGAAATGACCAGAATAGTCTGTAAGATAAGGAATATGCTAATAAGCAATAAACTATAGGAGTGAGGTGATATGAACTAAGATGACCTCATCCTGATAAGATAAGATATCTCAGCAATAGCCAGATAAGATAAGATGAATGACATCTAAGATAAGATAAAGGGAAAAGAGAGCAATATGATAAGATATCACAATGCATAACTCGGAATGTAGGAAAGTCTAGTGAGGATTAATGAAAGGAATTTTGTGTTCCTGAAAGTAGTCTTGTCTGGCACTGAGATGCAGGTGGCTGCATCCAACTTGGCTTTGAGGGCTTCATATTTTAACAACTGGGTGACTGAGAGCATGTGCACATGTGGGGGTAGCTGGGCCAGTGAGTTAAGCATCATTGAATTAGCGTCACCATATGCACAAAATGGACACACACATACAATTGGATTAGTTGCTACCCTGCCTGGTGGGGAAGGGACATTGCTTTTGTATGCAACAAGGGACATCACAAGTGGAATGTTGGTGCAGGTGGTGGTGGTACCATGCCCACCTGCAGGGTGACTCAAAAACTAGATGGAATGGTCAGCATGAAAAAAAGGCCCATAATGGATGACAAATGACAAACTGCCTCATCAACTGCAAGGTGGACATTGTTTACTACTCCCTGGGCTGGGGTACACTTGGACTTGTCATGTTCAGCTGCTTTGATTACTTGTGTCCACTTGTGAATCTGTTCTTCCCATTTTTTCCCCTTGATAGTCACTTTCTGCTCGAGTATTTGTCAGAACTCCTATAATCCTTTTCCTTTCACGATACTGGTACTGAAGTTTTCCCTTATCTTATCTTATCGTACAGCCACTAGGGCTAAGGGACCTGTGACGTCATAATAGTCTAGGCCGTTCCATAGCCGGCCCTCAGTTGGCCCATGCGCTCCAGTCATGTACTATATAAGTAGTTAGTAGTGTATCGTGTAGTTTTCTCACGCTTGGTATTCATCGATTTAGGCCACTACACTTTGTGGTGTGATCCTGATATAATACCAAGCGTACTCTTACTGCTTGCTGTCGTTCACGGCGACCAGCTCACCACCTTAGCTTTTCACATTATCACTCTGAGAGCTGGTTGAGCCCTTAGCTCCCACTCACAACCCTCAACCCTAGAGCGCGATGGTGCACTTTGCATCGCCCTCTCAAGACCGCCTTTACTCTCGCCTAGCTCGCCTACTTTAGGCCAACACTAGTTTCCTGGTGCTGTCAAGCCCACACACCCAAATCTTTGCCTATCCCACTTCCTTCAAGTCGGAGATAGTTCCCCTCCTAGCCGGTTCAGCCTTTTGATAAGTTTTCTTTCTGTTCTCGCCACCTATCCGGCCGAGTGCCCTTCGCACAAAGCCATCCCACCTTCCAGGTAGTCATTGCTCTTCGCACAATCTACCCGCGTGATCCATTGTGTACAGCGGATAGCGCTCGCACACTTGACGTGCGACGGTAAACCACTGTTACTTGGTTGAGTGGAGAGCTGCCACCATTTGTACTGCGTGCCTCCTTTCCAAAGCTGTGCACCTCGCACCCTTGTTGCTAGCCCATTCTGGTTAAGACTAGCCGCATTATCGAGCGTTATTTGGTAGTTTGACACCACCTCAGAGCGTCTACCAAGTCTTCTCAGTTCTGGTCTATAAGAACTGTGTTCCGTGGACGCCTTCTACCCGCAAGTGGTGAGAAGAAGCTTCGAAGACTGTCGACGAAGCAAGAGTTTTCCTTTCATCCCTTCCCTGCCTTCGATCCTGAGCTAGAGGAATCAGAATAATACCCTAGCTGCTCGGATATTGCATTTCCTTTTCATCCGCATTCGGACCAGAGACACTTTGTGTTGCTCGGTCATTGCGCCCATTCCTCTCTAGCCCGACTCAGCAGCCTAGCTGTCTGCTAAAACAAAATGGCTGTCATTATTCTCCCTTCCGGCCATAAGGTAACAACCGGCCAGTCCTCCATGTCCAGTTTAGACGAAACCTCCCTTGACGCAGCAGTTCTGCGATACCAAAACCCTACATCTAAGCGCACTCGCAAGCGCGCACATCAAGAAGCCTGCGCTCCAATCCTAGGAGATATCTGGGACAATGACATGGATGACGAGTTACCACTCGCATCCTCTACCTTCATTAAGGCAGTTGATGCTCCTGCTTCCCCCTCCACCAAGTCTGACGACGAGCAGTCAGCTACATCTGTCGAAGATTACTACACAGCGTCGTCATACGCTTCTCTAGAAACCCCCGAAGAGCCGGTATCAGAGGCTGGAATGTATGCAGCCACCAGCACGCTTTCTTCAAGCGAGATAGCCGCATTCTTTGCCTCGAATACCAAACACGAAGAACCCTCTAACTCTATGCAGGTAGAAGTAGAGATCCACGAGGAAGAGAGTGACACTTCGTTCACACCCTCAAGGATCCTTGCTACTCCTGCGAGAATCACAACTGCTGCGGACTGGGCAGTACCTAAACAGTCCAAGATTGCCAAGGTTGTCATCAGGCCGCCTGCTACAGAGCGCAGAGCGCCAAAGAAGACCATAGTCAAAAAGGAGAAATCCGTCTCCTCCACCTCGTCCGAGTCCCAAGGTTCTCGAATTGAGTGTGTAAAGTGCGGAAAGAGATGGCCATGCAGGGACCACACGAGAAAACCTGCAAATACTATAATCGCCTCTAAACCTGTATCTAGAAGTAGTTCAAATAGATATAGCGCTTTGTCACTCTATGAAACAAGTGAAGAGGTTGAAGACCAGATTGGCATACCTCGTATTGAGTACCCCTCTGGTAAGATGGTAGTCGTCCGCTCTACCAAATCAAAAAGCGAGAAAAAGCTATCCGCCTCTAAGACAACCGAGGCTAAAAGCCAAGAGATAGATGACCCGATAGGCATCTCATGAGTGGAATTCTCCTCTGGCAAAACAGTGGTCGTACGCGCCACTCAAAAGAAAGACAATAAGTCTAAGAGCAAGGTGGTAAAAGAGGATACCCCTGCTACAGACATCATAACCTGACCTCGGATCGAATTTCCTGATGGTCGCACGGTGTTTCCCCGGATTAAGAAGAAGGCAGATGACCCACTGCTGCCCAAGAAACTTCTTACAAAAGACAGGAATCTCGACCTTCCTAGCACTTGTGCTAAGGACGCAGTAGCTAAGACTAATTCTCACGGATTCCTAGAGGTGGTCAGAGATGACCGGACAGTTCCACTTCCGTTGTGAGGATCTCCAGGTGCGGCTGGATTAGATCTGTACACTGCGGAAGAAGCGACAGTCCCTGCTCGTGGTCAGGCCTTAATTTCCACGCGGACTCATGTGTCAATTGAGCCGGGTCATTATGGACGTATTGCACCTCACTCTGGCTTGGCGGTTAAGAACTCGATAGCCGTTGGAGCCGGTGTCATCGACTCGGATTATAGGGGGGAGATAAAAATTCTGCTCTTTAATCACTCGGATAAAGATTTCAAGGTCAATGCCAAAGACCGAATCGCCCAACTCATTGTTGAGAAGATCCAAAGGCCGAATGTTATTGAAGTCAGCCGGTTTGAAGGTTCAACTGAGCGAAACGACAAAGGCTTTGGAAGTATGGGCATCCGAACGAGCAAACATCAGTCCTGGCTCAATACAATAGATCCCTGGTCAGTAAGATGGATCAGATGTCAAGCGCTTGGAACGGACCAAAAACACGCTATCGAACATCTCCAATCTTTCATACATGATGAACGAAGACCAGAAGTCAACAGAGATCTACTCACACATCTTCAGAATATGAGTGAAGAAGAGTCTTATTGGGTACTTCGCGACCTACCAAAGAAACCGCAATTTAAGAAAGCATCTGAGCGACGTAAGGCCCGCAACTCTCTTGAGGTCCCCACCATGATCCATAAGGACGATGGTGCGACTCTGGAGTGTAAGGCACTTATTGACTCAGGCTGCACCAGATCGTCAATCGATGCTGCATTCGTTAAAGAAAACAGCTTGAGAACTACGAAACTCCCCTGTCCCGTTCAGGTCTACAATGCCGATGGGTCATTAAATAAAGGAGGGAGTATCACTGAATTCGCAGTGGTAGAACTCAAAATCCTAGACCACAGCGAAAAAATTGCTCTGGCCGTAACGAAACTGACAGCCAACCCAATTTTCCTCAGATACGACTGGTTGCACCTCCACAATCCTAAAGTAGATTGGCCAACCGGACGAATTGAGTTCAGGTGTGAAAACGATCACATGCCTGCTCTTGAGGAAGACGAGGACGACAAAGACGAGATGGAGGTCAAGTACTTCGAAGGTGAACGATTGTTCCAGCTAGATCTCGAGTGGTATTTGTGAAACACCGCCACTGAGATCGCTGCTAAGGAGTATGCAACCAAGAAAAAGAAGACCTTTGAGGAAGCTGCACCAAGCTATATTCACGACTTCGCCAATGTATTCGTGAAAGAGTCGTTTGATGAACTACCACCTCGACGCCCATGGGATCACGCAATCAAACTCCTTCCAGGAGATTATACTATCGATTGTAAGATGTACCCACTAGGCCCCGGTGAACAAAAGGAGCTCGATGCTTTCCTCGAAGAGAATCTTAAGTCGGGACGAATTAGACCTTCCAAGAGTCCCTTCGCCTCTGCATTCTTCTTTATCAAGAAGAAAGATGGATGCCTCCATCCAGTACAGGATTACCGAAAGTTAAATGTGATTACAATAAGGAATCGGTATCCTTTACCCCTGATCAACAAACTAGTGGACAAGCTAAAAGAGGCCAAGTACTACACAAAGTTCAATGTCAGGTGGGGCTACAATAACGTCCGTATGGCAGAAGGAGACGAATGGAAGGCTGCCTTCCGCACTAACCGAGGGCTCTTTGAGCCGCTCGTAATGTTCTTCGGCCTTACGAATTCTCCAGCCACATTCCAAACCATGATGAATGCTCTCTTCAAAGATCTGATCGACAAAGGGGTCATAGTAGTCTACATAGATGACATTATAATCTTCACCAAGACTTTGGAAGAGCATAGGAGAATAGTAAGAGAGGTCCTCAGCATACTCCAACGAGAACACCTATACCTTAGACACGATAAATGTGATTTTGAAGTCCAGGAGACTGAATTCCTTGGAATAATCGTGTCGCAGGATAAGGTGAAGATGGAGCCAAAAAAGGTTCAAGTGATCAAAGAGTGGCCAGTTCCCCAAACGTGTAAACAATTGTGAGGGTTCTTGGGCTTTTTAAATTTCTATAGGCGCTTTGTCAAAAACTTCGCCCAGATCGCTAGACCCCCTAACGCGCTTACGTCTGAACAAAAGGAGTTCAAATGGACTGAGGAACATCAACATGCGATGGACATGCTCAAAAAGACATTGACAACCGCACCCGCTCTTGCCATGCCAAACGATGATGATCCGTTCAGGGTGGAGACTGACAGATCCAGAATTGGTGTCGGAGCTGTCCTATCGCAAAATCAAGGAGGAATTTGGCATCCCATAGCCTTTATCTCGCGTTCTCTTAACGACGCTGAAAGAAATTACCATGCTGCCGATCTAGAAATGTTAGTGGTTATATACGCGTTAAAAGAGTGGCGCCAGTATCTGCTTGGTGCCAAACACCCATTTGAGGTTTTAGCGGACCATAAAAACTTAGAGTGCTTCAAGAAGCCAGTCGATCTCTCCCACCGTCAAGCCCGATGGCAACAAATTATTCAAGAGTATGACTTCGTCATTACACACCGATCGGGCAAGACGAACCCCGCTGACCCTCTGTCCAGGAGGCCAGATTATGAAAAGGGGGTAGAGTCTGACAACAAGCAGAAGATATTGCTTCCAGAAACTCTCTTTACTTCGAAACCATCCGCTGAAATCAAAGCGCAACAATGGGCGTCTTACTTCTCACCTGAAGTGTTGGAAACTTGCACACAAAAATGGTCTAGCATAGAAACTCAAATTGCTCAGTATCAGAATTGTGCCGAGAAGTACGCGACTGAAGGTCTAGAGAAAGACAAATCCTCATGGACCAAAGAGGACGGTCTCATTCGATGGAAAGGCCTAGTATACGTACCCTGGATCAAAGAACTCCGCGAACAAATCATTAGAGAAAATCATGATCACCCTATCGCGGGCCACCCGGGAGCACGACGAACACGCGATCTCATTATGACGCGTTACTACTGGCCGACTATGAGAAAAGATGTCGAGACATATGTCCAAGGATGTGACCATTGCCAAAAAGCAAAAACACGCACGGTCCCCGCTCATACTACGCTCACACCGAACGAAATCCCCTCCTCCCCTTGGAAAATCATCTCAGTCGATATAATCGGCCCTCTGCCAGAGTCACAAGGCAAGGACGCAATCCTTACGATTGTAGATAGGTTTTCCAAGATGATCCATCTATTCCCGGTCTTGTCTACAATCACTGCCAAAGGAGTCGCCATCATATTCCGCGACCATGTATTCAAGCTCCATGGCACTCCCAAGAAAATGATATCAGACCGTGGTCTGCAGTTCGTCTCATCCTTCATGAGCGACTTATACAAACTACTCCACATCGAAGGAAATCCGTCCACAGCCTATCATCCTCAGACCGATGGTCAGACCGAACGGATCAACTCAGAAGTCGAGTTGTACCTTCGCCTCTATGTGAATCATCGCCAAAATGATTGGGTTGAATGGTTAGCATTAGCAGAGTTTGCGCACAACCAAAAGACAAGCAGCGCAACTCAGTCCTCCCCATTCCTATTAAACTACGGACAGCAACCACTCATCAGAACCGACAACAGGCGAGATACAAAGAGCGAAGAAGCCCACGAGTTCATGTCTTAAATGAAAGAAGCACATGCTCAGGCAAAGACGGCCCTAGAAAAAGCAGCAGTCGAAATGAAAAAATACCACGACCAAAAGGCACGCACTCCTATTATCTATAAGGCTGGAGACAAAGTCCTCATTGATGGAAAACATATATGCTCAGACCGACCGACTAAGAAACTCGAAGACAAACGATACAGCCCGTTCAAGGTCGTCAAAAAAGTCGGTCCAGCAGCATATGAACTCGAACTCCCAAGGACATGGCGAGGAATTCATCCAGTCTTTCACAAATCTCACCTTTGGCCCTATACAGAAGGAGCATTCCCATCACAAGCCAAACCTACACCTCCACCGCCTGTCGTGGTCAAACAAACAGAAGAATATGAGGTTGAGTACATTGTCGATGCCCGGTACCGTCGAGGAAAGATAGAATACCTCATACAGTGGAAAGGTTATCCGCGCGAAGATCGTACATGGGAACCCAAGGCACACCTCACGAATGCCAAGGGAGCTATAGAAAAGTTCTATAAAGAAAACCCTGATGCGATCCGACAAGCCGTCTTCGACAAATGTGACTGCCCGCTCTGTTCAGGAAATACTACCCTCTTTGCTGATCCTAATTTCAAATCCTTCGCTGCTTCCCTCATTAAACTCCCCTCACACATGTTTGAAATCCCCGCCGTTTCGGAGTAACGGCCTTGAAAAGGGGGTAATGTCAGAACTCCTATAATCCTTTTCCTTTCACGATACTGGTACTGAAGTTTTCCCTTATCTTATCTTATCATACAGCCACTAGGGCTAAGGGACCTGTGATGTCATAATAGTCTAGGCCGTTCCATAGCCGGCCCTCAGTTGGCCCATGCGCTCCAGTCATGTACTATATAAGTAGTTAGTAGTGTATCGTGTAGTTTTCTCATGCTTGGTATTCATCGATTTAGGCCACTACACTTTGTGGTGTGATTCTGATAGTATTTGTTTTTCATATTGATCATCTTCTTTGCAAACCATGAATACTTTTTTCTGATTGAGCTCTAAGTGTGAAATCTCACCCATAATCACTTGAACCTTCTCACTTGGGCGACAAACTCTGCCACTGGAGGTTAGAAGAGCTTCAGGAACTTTGGGAGTTGAGATATTACTGAGAATTTTTGACATAGTGAATAGGCTTATGGGTCTGGCAGTAAGGGTCTGGCAGTAAGTGATACAAAGAATAGTATGAAAAGACTCCAGACATCCCTTGTTATATACTTGGCTGGGTAGGTTGTTGAATGAAGGTGTGTTGATTGTTGATCAACAGTTGACCAACACATTGTAGAGTCTAGTGCAGCATGTCATGGTGAGATGAGTGTAAGTTTTCTGATGTGGTGAGATAATCGCATGGTTGGAAATACCTGGAGGATGGTCAATAACATGTGTAGACATAGTGCAAGGATCGGAAAATGGAGGGGAGCTCACCACTCTGACAAATACCAGGGGAACTGTATGGTTCATCAGCAGTTAGGTAAATTGGTCCATGTGTACATACCAGGCAAACCACAGAACTACATGGTGTGTTAGTGCCCAAGTATCCCAGTCCCAATAGATACCATTTGACATTCAAAGGAGCTTACCACTCTGACAAATTTGTACCAGTGCAACATTGAAATGTATGCAGGGGAACTGTATGGTTCATCAGCAATCAGGTAAATTGGTCCATATGTACATACTAGGGGAACCACAGAACCACATGGTATGTCAGCACCCAAGTATCCTGGTCCCAATAGATGCTGTTTGATATGCAAACAAAAAATGGAGATTCCTGGAGGCAAGTTAGTATCTATCCCTTCATTGTGCCAACCTCTAGTGCTAGTATGCCTTGACATGTCCAGCCAAACCACTCTTGCCACTACTGTGGTCAATCATTTCCAACCTCAGCAGGTGTCCATCATCACATTTTGCACTCCCAACACTGCAATCCCAAATGGTGTACACAGGCTGTGCAAGAATTCAATGGTGCCAGTGACAACAAATCCTATGTAGTACCAACATTTGAATGCACTGCTGAAAAGATGGTAACATATAAGAGGGATTCACCAATGTTGCAGAACATTCCAACCAGCCTGGATGACAACAAAGAGGAGGAACAGATGTCTTCTAATGGGGACATATGCAGAAGATTTGCCCAAGAGTTCTTGTCCAAACTGGTGGCCAACATTCTTGATACCACTGACACTACTTTCGAACAGATGAAAACATGACAAAAAGCAACTGGAGAAGGACCCTATGCACCATTTGCTGATGGAGATGAGTGGGGACTAGTGAAGTGGCTCACTTGCAACATAAACCAGTGAGTGACCAAGGAATTTCTAAAGTTGCCAATTGTAAGTATTTTCACTTCATCTTGAACAAGGCACAACTTACCTTGACCCCAAGACCCAAAACTGCATGCACCCTATCAAGGATCAATCCTCAAACTGAGAAAGCCCATAAATTGATGAATACCAAGCATAAGAAAAAAAGAAACATAGTATACTACTAACTACTTATATACTACAGGCTTATTCACACAGACCACTCTAGGGTAGGTATGGAATA
>JBBPQW010001063.1:0-10519 GCA_038092695.1 Boletus rubropictus | reverse complement strand
CCTCACGTCACGTCTTGTAGCAAGCTGATTCCAGCTATTCCGCTACTGTTGGTATTGGGACACCGTATTTACCTTTCTCTACTCCATTCTGTCATTTCGCCGTCAACTTTCTCATAGGTCCCAGCCCTTTAACCTGGTTCTCGATACCGGCAAGTTCTGGATTCGGATTCGTCCCGAGTTTCCTCTCACCCACCTTCAGGTTCCTCTGATCTGTGGGTTGCTACCAATCAGTGCATCACCTGCACAACCGACATTCCGCTCTTCGACACTGCAAAATCTTCGACGTACAAGAACGACTCCGTCACAGTCCAGCTCAACTATGGATCGGGTTCTGCTAGCGGCTATACCTCCCAGGACACTGTCAACTTTGTAGGCTTTACCATTTCGGACCAAGAGCTTCGTTCGTAGCTTTCACTTCATCTTAGCAGCCCCTCCTCATCGTACTCTCCAGTTTCTGTCTCAGCCACCTCGAGTAACCTAATCGGTGGTGGCTTGTCAGGCATCATGGGTCTTGGGTTCCAGACACTTTCTTCGCTTAACACTACACCGTTCTGGCAGTCTCTGTATAATCAGAACAAGTTGTCCTCGCCCGTGTTTGCATTTTACCTCGAGCGCCACGTCAACGACACTCAGCAACAAAGTAACCCTGCCCCGGGTGGAACCTTCACCCTTGGAGGCACTAACACCAGTCTATACACAGGAAGCGTCGAGTTCATTGACATGCCGAGTGGTTCCACGCCTTCTTATTGGCTCCAGCAGGTACAAAGTGGGTACTTCCATTTTTGCCTATACGTCCTCTTAACCTCCTCTAGCCGTAACGGTCCAGGGCAAGTCCATCTCCATTTCGAGCAACGATGGTCTTGCCGCCATCGACACTGGTACCTCCCTCATTGGTGCACCATCAGCCATCGCCCAGGAAATTTGGGCGAATGTCCCTGGTTCTGTCGCAATGAGTGGCCCAGATCAAGGCACGTATGCATTCCGTGAGTGCCTGTCGCATATGCGATCCTGCATCTCATTCACAGGATTATATTTGATGCGCAGCATGCAAGACCACCGTTAATGTCTCCCTTTCTTTCGGTGGTAACAATTGGGCTATCAGCGCCGCTGACATGAACACCGGCCCGATTAGTGGAAGCGGCTCAAACATGATGTGCGCTGGTGGCATTTTTGACATTGGGAGCACCGTTGGAAACGGTCAGGGTGCCCCAGCTTGGATTATTGGTGACACCTTCCTCAAGAATGTGTACTCTGTCTTCCAAGCGAATCCCCCGGCTGTCGGCTTTGCCCAGCTTGCTAATGGATTAAACGGTGAGTCCCTCGGATTTACTTTGTGGACCTATCTCTGATCCAGTTCATGTTTAGGGTCTGGCGTAGCTGTTTCGAATAGCAGTTCGACAAGTTCAACCACTAGCAGCGCCTCGCCAACCATGAGCGTCTCGATATCGCTCAGCCTCGTCATGTCTCTCCTCGCAGGGTTCTTCATCACCCTCTAAACACGGAATGTGTCCATGATGTATTTTCCGGTCGTGTTCCTTACCCTGATGGCGGACATACATACCCCACTATTTTTTCATCCCACTGACCATACCATTTACATAGGTACGCTGCGAAGCCGCAACCATTCGGCGTATGGATTACACCTTGCTACGTCGCTCCTTTGTTTTTGATTATATAGTGCTTGATTTTCATCTCGTACGATCCCCCATAGTGAACATTTAGGACTTACTACCAGCTACATTATTCTACGTACCTAGAATAATACGCTTGTGTTCTGATACCTTTATGAGCCATTTACGAGTGTATTTTTGTCAAGTCTGGGTTTGTAGTTTGGTGGATATGGGATCACGTTCTTTGTTAGTAATGCATTGTTGTTTTATAGCAATAGGTGCAACGTCGGTCAAGTCTTGTGGTAATGCTTGGAGGTTACCATGAACACGTTGTTTCTGGAATACAACAACTCGGACGACGTTCGCGACGACTTTCGTAACATCCTCAGACTGGAGGAATGCATATGATCTCTATCTAGTCTGGATGGCTTGGATGAACGTTATCCTCGCACCCAAGTCGTCGCCTCCATTCGCACCTTGACCGGCTCCAAGAGGACCACCATCAACGATATGCCTTTTGACGGAATCACAGCCTTGTTCCGCCAAACGCCTCAAGAGCACTTGAATGAGATGTGGAAGATCATCAAGAGGCTTCCACCGAGTCCGCCTCCGAGGTACGTCTATACCCCGTCAGCCCGACTACGCTCGCAGTTGGTACATGTCTGGTACTTATGTTCGTTCCTTTTCCTCCACCCACACCTCTGCCCGACACGATGACCCACAGACATGTCCGCGTGCACGTCTATCTCGGATGGAAACCAGGCTGCGACGAAACCGAGTTTGTCATGCGCTATAGCGCGCTTGTGGCTGACTTTCCGCTCGAGCGATCCGGTCGTCTCGTCCTTGCCCGCGTCAAATCGAAATGGGGACTTCGGGGTTGTGCGGTAGGTCTTGGTCGTTCTTGGAAGCGGCGTGTTGATAGCTTGATATCGAATGGTTATTGCTTCCCCACCTCCTTCTCTGGTGTGCCTCGGTGCTGTGATGTAGCCAATCGACCCGTGTCGCAGAATCAAGTTCGATACGGTTCATCCGGATTATATGTCCCCGCTTGCGATCAGGGTACTCACAGAGACCGAGGGCGTCCTAAAGCTATTCGGTATGTCGCTTTCTCCCTCCACGTGAGGGCTACCCTGCCATGTCGTGGCATCCATGTCCGTTCCCATTCACCCACATCATCATCAAAAGGTGCTCACTGTTCATTTCCCGCACAGAACCGACCCCATCGGAAGGCACGATCGCCATGCGTGACCTCCGTCTCCGGCTTGTCACCGCCTATGACAATTTCTTGCTGCAACTGCACGAAGCGACGCTCGGTCGACTCGCGGATACGATTGGTCTCGTAACAACGGTAATGTCGTCTCCACGCGTTTCCTCGCCTCGTTTCGTATTATTGACGTGCATCGGCGACGGCCACGGTTGACTCATAGGCGATCTTGCTGACGATGGTCGTGCTCGGGGTGCCTGCTGTGCTGGTGTGGTATGTTTTGAGTCCGCATCGGTGGTTGGCGTATGTCGTCGTTGTGGCGTCGCGGTGATCTCTTACCGATCACCGTCATGAGTATATTATTTCTTTTCTTTTTTGACACTATATGATCTATGCTGCCCATGAATTCCTTTCTGTTTTATTAGTCTTATGCCCTTCCTTTCCTCGAGTTGGTCATGGACGAAGTAGACGTATGGTAGTGTGAGGCCCAGTTCAGCTTGGGATACAGACCTGTTACCTTCTCAACTGAGAAATGGCAGCCCAATTGGTATATGCAACAATTCATGAAAGATGGAATCATTTATTTCCTTGTGTATGCATCTTACTCTCGAGCATTTGCAGAAACACTAATCTCTGAGATGTTTTTCCTGCACTTCTAGGGCCATATTTATCAACATCTATTCTGTAATCAAGCTCAAGGTTACATTAAGCAGATCTTCGGCACAGATCATGAGCATTGTCTATTTCATAGCCATGCGCTCCATGATGCCTTGATTCATTATCAGCATGCAAGAGATGTATGACTGTGACCTCCATCACTGCTGGCAGGGGATTGACACCAGGTTCGGTGTATTGTCGAAACACATTGCTGGTCAAAATGCCATGTTATCTTCCATTGCATTCGCGGATGTACGCCTGGAGCAAGATCAGGCTATGAAAGAGGACGTGAACATATCAGAGGCCATTCGACTTGAAACGATGGCGGATAATACGCGTCAGGTTTGAACGGTTTAGGGGACAAGCGCCTCGTGCTGGATCATCCAGGGTACTAGAGACGTGGCACATTGGAATGATGGCTCGAATGATTATTTTTCCTATTGCATTCCTCGTCATCTGAGTGCGGTGTATCATGTATATCCAAACACTACGATATAGACATGTAACATATGTGTTGTGCCGAGGGGGCTTCTGATTTAAGTAGCTTCAAGTCAACGAAAATAAGATCTGGGAATGATTGTGGTTAGAGTCTGACAGCACGCTTAGCCGTGGTTGACCATGTGTGCTCAAGTCAAAAGCACATGATCGCAGGGGTTTAGCCATCCCCACAACGGAGCATTGGTAGTGTAACGTTCAAACAAATTTACGAGCCATATCCCTGTACAAGTTTCTCAGGCCAGACACCTAGTAGGGGTGACGAGATACGCGCACGCACCGTATCGAGCACCTGACTGTATGAGGATAGGACAGTCGCACTAGCTGGCATGAGTGGATCCTTTGGTGCATTATTCTGTACATCCTGTGCAATATCAGCCATGCGACACAGGTATTGCGGTTCACAGTCGAGTCCGAACGACATAGCATGGAACGACACTGCTTTTCTGCGTTTCGTAAAAGAGTGCCCGTCAGCTAAAATGATGTACAGTATGCAAACGACAACAGCCGCCAACAGCGGTGTGTTCAGGACCTATTGAACGTATCCGTGAGATGGCCCCGCGGGTTACAGATTGACCTCGGAAACCCGCATACCTCCACACATGGCATCACTGCCGACGCGTCAACTGTCAGTCATCGGCAAAAGCAAAACCCAAGTGAAAACATACCATTTTCCAAAGTTGGTTTGCTCTTCTTTCGAGTATGGACCCTCGAACCCTATCCAAAACGGACGATCAGACAATGCGAATGTGCCCAATTTTTACTGACCACTCCCTTCCAGAACAGGTCGTGCGTGAGCACATCCTTTGGTCGGTCGGGATCAGGCTATAGCCTCTTCGTCAGGTGCTGCAGCTCATCGTTTCCAGGACACGCCGCCTCATCGTCTGCACGACAATAGTCGATATGGACGTGCTGCCCCATTGCCAAGCAAACAAAGCTGCACATCATGGTGCACCTTCGTCGTTGGTGGAGAACTTGCATCCCTCGATCTCTAGCGGTACGTCGTCTGGTCCATCTACGGTCCAGCGAGTACGCGACATTGACCCGTGACGCGTTTCGTGTTCTTGTTGTGGATGAACTCTGAGCGAGTCGTTAACACCCAACCGAGTCTTGGATTCACGTTTACAACTCACCGAAAGGTAGCATGCAATAACAACCACAATTTTCACACCTAGACGGCTATGAGGGACGGAAGCGTACATGGAATGCTCGACTACCATACCTTGCTTGGCAAAAATGAACCTTCTTGTCCAGACTGATCGTGGGGTCCCTTGTGACTCATAGCGCCTGGCGGGATCGGTTTGATACGTCTCGAACGTTTCGCAACTGTCAATTATATCGTCAGATCATTATGTGAATGTATTCAGTAACTGAAGCAAACCTTGAGGATACTGTAAGAAGGATCAGTGTCAGGACGGCGGTATGAGACAGGACAACATACTGGAATGTTTCATTCCTGCCCGCAAATGTCGCTTCGATAGACTGCAGCACCATTTCAATCTCACCGGTACATTGACTCTCAATATGGGCGAGACTGTGACACTTGGGAAGACGAAGCCCAGGGTTCCACTACCAACAGGAGTTGGATGGGTGCGGTATGCCGTACCTCTCCAACAAGGTGAGGTCTGCTCCAAGGTCTACCCCGAGATTGAATCCCTGCGCATGGCGGTGGCGGTAACGGCGACAAAGGATGTTGAAGAACACGCGACCACTGAGTTGGCCAACAGTCTTAGTGGGGATGTTCGAAGAACGACAACAAGACGAGTCGAATATGGCCTGACGACACGTGGACTGTTGGATGTTACTGTATGAAGGAAACCCTGGCATGTACGCTGCGCACACTTTGTCTAGAATGTCCTTTGCCAACTGTCTCAAAAACTGGGGGTGGTCGTGATTGGTCGCATCGCTTGTGGCTGTTACCTCCCCGCTCGACAGCGACGGCTGCATCGTATGGTGGTGAGCCTAGTCCGACGTTGATCTGATCCACTGTCGCAGCTATCAAAAGGCTTCATTTCTCGTTTGAGCGTGAGATATCAGTGTATCACGCCGATTGATGATGTACTTAGCCTTCGCGTTCCACGGTACGTCTCAAGTTATGCTAGCTTGAGCCTGTGACTCCACCTAAACATGGTAGGACTCCGCGTACCATTGTGCAGTCAGATAGCTGTAAAGCTGCACTACGTCGATGTCGCAAGTACAACTAATCTCGTAACGTTCTCACCAGCTTGCCATCTGCTAACCATCGACTTGTACACTTCCTCTACCTTCTAGAGAATTCCGGTCGACATTCCATTGACGCATCGCGAGCACGTACCACGGGACATTCCTGTGGATCATGGGGGGCCATTGGTACTCCCACGCCTGTCTGCGTTGGTTAAGAATATCTTGACATATGCGCGAGCCGCTCAGCGTCATGACGCCTTGTCGGTTTGCTTTTGTCTTCATTGACAGTGCTCTCTCCCTTCACATCCCCTGCTTCCCTTATCGCTCAGTTAAACAGATCCAGACAGCTCAGGGAGAGGAACACTGGCTGCAACCCGCAACGCCTTTTTCTTTCCCATTCGTTCCGGCCCCACGGTTGCCCAATATAGCTTCTCCGGAGAAGTGCACGCGGCATCTACCGGTACTGAGGCAGTACTCTCAAAATGTGCACAGTTTCACATCCGACTGGACCAAAGTCCGAGCTTTTCTCTCCCAGTATGTCAGTTTTCTCCTCGTGACATCTAAAGTTCACCCCATAAATAATGTCGAGTCGTGCAGTTGGTCCATGGCCCTTGCTCTATCCCTTTCTTTTTCTTTTTGTTATCTCCGGTGATGATCAGGTCAATTGCTGTCATCACCTTTGCTTTCCTTCGCTGGGCTCTGGCAGCATCTTATCCCGTGTCGTATCGAGATCCTATCCATATCCCCATCTTCAGACGTGGAAATGTTTCTGACCGCGTGGCTAATCTGCCAAAGGCCATGAATGCGATCAAACACAAATATGGAGTTGCCACCGTGAAGAGGTCGGGAGGAGCCAGTTCCAGTAACATCCCAATAACAGACGAGGTATGTCACTTCCGGTTTCCGCCCCGCGACGGTGTCCTTATCACAACTTGCAGCAAAGTGACACCAGTTATTCAGGTGTTGTGAGGATAGGAACGCCGTGCATATCTGTCTCGAGTCGATTTTCCTTTGGCTAATCACCGTCTTTGCCAGGGCCCAAGACTTGAATGTGGTTCTTGACACTGGTGAGTACATATTTTATTCATGCCTCGAATGTCCTTTGACTTGTATCTAGGATCCTCTGATCTATGGGTGGCCACTACTGCCTGTACGACGTGCCACTCCGGCGTTCCCTTATTCGATCCTTCAAAATCTTCAACGTACGAGAACGTTACTTCCCCATTGGGCATCGATTATGGATCCGGTGTCGTGGCAGGTTATGTCTCCGAGGACATCGTCACTTTTGGAAGTTTCGATCTGCAACATCAGCGGTTTCGTGCGCATCTTTCCGCTATCCTGGTGGCCAGTGTTCACTATCGCCTTCAGTTTCCGCTGATTTCGTGAAGATCTCTGGCATTCAAAATAACTTGTCAGGTATCATGGGACTCGGATTTCAATCCATCTCGATGCTCCAGACCCCACCATTTTGGCAGGCACTGAACGACCAGAACTTGTTGTCTCAGCCTGTCTTCGGACTTCACCTCGAACGCTACATCGGTCAAGCCGGAAAGGGGGGCGATATGCCTGGAGGCACTCTCACACTTGGCGGCACCAATGCTAGTTTGTACGCTGGCAATATCGAGTTCATCGGTATGCCGAATGGTACTACGCCTTCCTATTGGTTCCAGCAAGTCCGGGGTGAGTATTTCCCACCGTTGTCGTTCATTGATTAGATTAAATCGTCTTGTCACTTCATTCAGTTGTGACGGTCCAGGGCACGTCGATCAGCATTCCAAGTGATAGTGGTCTCGCTGCAATTGACACTGGCACTACCCTCATCGGTGCACCAAGTTTAATTGCCCAGGAAATATGGGATAGTGTTCCTGGCTCCGTACCGTTAACTGATCCATACCAGGGCATGTACGCATTTCGTACGTATTCATTATCTCTGCTCCCACAGAGCATCAGCTTCATGCTATCTTGTCCCGTGCACAGCGTGCACCACCAACGTCACTATCTCTATATCTTTCGGTAGCACTAGCTGGGCCATTGACACCGCTGACATGAATGTTGGCAAGGTCGATCTTCAATCGGACTCAGATCAGATGTGTGCTGGTAGTATATTTGAAATGTTCGATATGGGTGCGGATGGTACTTCTGTTCCCTCGTGGGTCATCGGGGATGTCTTTCTCAAGAACGTGTACTCTGTCTTTCGAGCGGACCCCCCTGCCGTAGGGTTTGCACACCTTGCAAGGGAACTGCAGCATTCTGGTGGGTGATCCTTCTTCCATTGGCCGTTCGTTGTACTTTGTTTGTTGACTTGCGATTTGCCGAATCTGCGTCTTCTTGTACTGTAGTTTCAGGGGCTTCGAGTACACTTTGCAGTACCGGTAGTTTCCCCCCTCCGATGTCACTCAGCCTCGCCATGTTTCTCCTCTCATGGTTCTTCATCACCATATGAAGAACCATTCAACACAGAAAAGTACATGTCACGATCCTCCCCCGCTGGACAAACACACGGACTTGCTAACTTTCCCAATTCGTTCTGCGGACCAATCAACGAGTAGCATCTAACCCCCCCTCTACGATGTGTCTATGACCTTGCATGAACGCATTCATCATCACGGCGTACGACCATGTAGCATCACTTTTTTTTTAGATTACTACCTCAAACTGGATGGTTCTAGCTCGCGAGATCATCGGCAGGACTGAGTGTAAGCTCCAAGGTGCTCCTATGGATGGTGACATGACATTGTACTCGTGGGGGAGCGCGGCAGGTGTCCTACAGGCCCTTTGCTCGTGTTTCCTACATTAGTTCCGTGAAGGCCCAGGGGGCTAGGAACATCGGTGACACGAGCCTCCATGAGGGACCCAACGGATTACTTGTTTTGAATTCATCAATCCCTCATGCAGATTTCCCCTCGTTGTCGAGCCAGCCCGTGTCCTATTTTCACGATGCTAATGCTCCCTTGATGCCTCCACTTGCCGTATGATACCTACTCATACAATTACCCTGCAAATACGCGTCAGAGCAGTGACGAAACGTGATGTCGAAGCTGTGAAATCCTGAGCACTGAAAACTTCATTTTTACTCAAATTCGGTTAACACGGGTTGTATTCTACAAGCTTTCTGAGCGTCATGGTACTCTCCATTGCGAGGTCCGGTGGGTCGTTGAGGTGCACTTGGTCGACCGAATGTAATCGCCTGCGCGCATTTGTCACAGAGACGCTCGACGTGGTCTCGATGGACATGCGCGGGACGATCGAGTTTCCGATAGTCTGCTCGACAATGTGCTGCAAGATGTCGGTCTTCCAATCCGGTAACAATTCTCGTTGCATCCGGTGCATCGCGTCCAGCAAATCCCCAGGTGTGGTATCTTCGAGGAACGAGATAGCAAAAAAAGGACGGACAGTACGTCTACCGCCCAACCGAGGGATGTGACGATGACAACGTCCACGTTCAAGTCGTCTTGTCCGACCCGATTGACCTGTTCGTTCAGTAACTCGTCCAGCCCAAAAATATCAGGTGCGACAAAGACAAATTGAGCGTCCCCGTTCTCGTCGTCATCTTGTCCTTTTTGTCCTTCTCTCCAGTTCGACAAAAACAATGTGTCGTCTCCGGATAGCGTGACATAATTGACCTGCACGACGTGGGTGATTGGCTCGTCATAAGCGGTGTGCAGTGCGTGCACGTCAGCTTCGTCGTCCGCCAGAATGATGTACAGTCCTTCCCTAACCTCCACGAGGTGGCTGTCTTCTACCGGGGAGAGGGGATAAGGTGCTCTTCGTCATCCTGCGTATTCTCCCCATCTTTGGATTCAAGAACCAGTTCGCAGTTACAATCATACATTCTGCTCCATTCCCGGTACGAGACTGGTATGATACTGAGGGCGATTCTGCAACACTCGCGGAATAGTCGACGAGATTTTGGGGGTAACTCAAAGGCGACGGCGGGATTGGAGAACAATGGGCACCTAATACTGGACTGGACTGCCTCAGAGTGGACAAAAGTCCAAGGGTGTCACAGGCGGGTCCGGGTTTCCAAGAAATGCCAGGTCGGAGTGGGAAAACGATGGACTCGCTTTCGCAAGCATATGGTAGATTATATGCTTCACACATGCATGTGAAGCGTATAATCCATCTTTCATGCATCGTGACTCGCCCAGGTGACTAATATGACGCAATGCGGTTCCGCACAAACCCTAGGGCCGACTCAACGTGGAATGTCAAAACGTGTGGCAGACATTTGTGAAAAGCAACTGCGCAAGCTCAGCCGGCCCGATCATTGTGAGAGACTCGCTGCATGCTCCCTTGTGTGCTAATCTTGACTTGAACCGCGTGTATTTTGCTCCACTCTGCGCCCGAGTCTAGGTTCTGCCATGATTCAAGTTGTTAGCAACTTGAATCA
>JBBPQW010001062.1:0-10522 GCA_038092695.1 Boletus rubropictus | reverse complement strand
CTTTTACTGGTGGAATGAATGGATGGGGACGAGTGGCCAGCTCCAACGTGAGATGCAGCGACACACCATTTAGCTCGGAACACTCACTAGAGATGTAGGTGTCGGGATTGTAATAAATAGCTACAAAAACAACAGAAGCGATGACCTGTGAGAGAAACATGAATAGCAGGATCCAAAGGATCGTTTTAGACTGATGCCACATTGCATAGATCCGAAGGATCATTACAGCTGTAAATTCAATCTCGATCCCATGAAAATAAGTCAGGGGGTACAGCCACTTACAGTCGCCAGCATTATAAAAGATCATAAACAACCAGGGGCTGGCCAGCACCATCACGGTACCTTTGGATCGACAGTTCTCCATACAAATGATGCACAGAACAGTGAGTTGATCCACTTACACCTATGGGATTGTTATCACTATATTTTTCAATCTGAAATTAGTCGCATACGTCTACCGGAACATAATCATTAGCATCGGACGAGGTGAAAGAGATGAAGACTGACTCTGACAGGGCCAGGAACAAAGGGTGTACCGACTGCAAATGTATTTGATTAATTCAACAGACGTCTAATTCAATTCTGAACATACGGAGGCCAGTAAGACTTGCAAAGCATGGCTCGTTGTTAATTGTGTAATCAAGAACGGATTGCAGCAATCATACACTCACATGACCCAACAAAGACCGGGATAACGGACCTGTGGAGCTGTCAATTTGGAAGACATACAATGTGTTCGTCATGAGTACACACCAGAACAAAGATTGTAGACACCCAGGTCCAGGGTTTGCACTGTGCAACTATCAGGGACATAGTGCACGCTCGATAACGGTTGTTCCTTACCCAAACATATTCGACCTTTGAATATTTTTGGTTGACAGATAAGAGGGATGAAGTGATATGACCGCACCTCGCTCGAAAAGGTGAGAACTATAGCGGTAGGATGACAATGGCCACTTCAGGGTGAAAAGAACAGGGTGCACACACACATCACTCACGGTAATCGTATACGACAGCAGTGATAACAACAACTAGATTGGTTATAAGATTAATCGTTGGCTGGAGACAAGAACAATCATACGGGACAGATAGTTATCCAGCTGGAAAAGTTCCAGCGCAGACTGTGGGTCGGACATGAGGGGTAACAGTAATGTCTGATGGCCAACAGCAGACAATGGTGGAGGGTCGAGGTGCGACTCCTGCCTGGCATGTTACATAAATATTCGCCGTTAGACTTGTTTGGCCTGCGCTGTGTTCGTTGATTGAACCAAGCGACGCGCCAATGGATGGAAGAGGCAGTCTTTCATTTTTCTTCCCCTTGGAAACAGGTGAACGCATCATCAGCTCAGGGTACAGTGTACGCTTGGCCCCACGCACCTGACTCAATATGTCGTCAATGATGCCAACAACGCCAAGCCCGCCGCATCACTACACAGGGACTTCCCCACAGCACTGCCCAGCTGCGCCACCCTTGATGCCCTCAGCTCGTTCACCACACACCTGCCTCACTATGTCCCTCACCATGATGAGCAAATGCCTCTGCCAGTTCGACCCAGACCCAGACCTCAAGGATGCCTAGCCGGTGTTGTCGCGCGTGTCCTACATGTGCAAGGCATCCTTGGTTGTAAACGCCATGAACAGACTGAGCAGGCAGTGCAATGCGCCCAATGCTTTCCCTGATGTGTCGGGCACGGATATATTCTCGCGAAAGCAATCGTTCTAGTAGGAAGCAGGCGAGGACCAGAGAGGTGGCTACGGCACAAACGTATGAAGACCATCCTCGCAAGAGGCCGCGCATGTAGGCGCCCATTCTCTGCCATATCCACTCGTCTGATGAAAAATTATAGTTTCCATAGTTATACTACAGTGCTAGTCAAATGGTAGTCCCTGCATTCTGCGTCATGCCGTCTGACGCACTTATGTACCAGTAGCTCTCATCACAAGACCCTCCTGTTTCAGCGCACGATCGGACTAGATCATCCCCGGTAAACTGTCCTCTCCGTCCGCCAACATTTTCTTTTCAGGTGTCCGCGACGCACATTGTTGACTGGTGTCTTTCCGCGATGCTAATGATTCCTCTGATGCTAATGATTCCTCTGGTGCACTGTGAGGTTCCTCGCTTCGAGTGTCTAAACACTGCTTCAGCTTCAATTTGGCAGCCGAATGCTTTGTTTTGGAAAGCTCGTTGCGAAGGGCCTCCGTCTCGCGATGGCTTTCGTCCAGCTTGAGAGCACATGCATTGTGCGATTTTCTGACTTTGAGCAGCTCTGAATGCGCAGCCGCTAGATCGAGGCTGACTTTCTTGAGTGTCGTTTCGAGGAGTTCGGTATCTGATGCATGCTTTTTCTTGACCCCCTCAATCTCTGCACTGAGAGCCCCTTTGATGGACTCTCTTTCTTTCCGTATGCGCTCGCGAGCAACGGTCAGGTACTCAACCCGTTGAACTTGCTCCTGTAAGTCCATTTTCAACGCCTTCACCACCTCCTTGTGTGCCTCACGAGCAGCATTCAACTTTCCTCTCAGCTGTTCCACCTCAGACTGCATCTTGGAGTGCTCCCGCTTCATTTCATTCCGTTTGACGTCTAGCTGTTCGATCTTCTTGGCATGCGATAGCTCGAGTTGCTCGATCTTCGAATTCAGATTTGCACTCGACTTCTTCGTATAGGAGAGCTCGCGGCGAAGGGCTTCTATCTCACGAAGCCTTTCCTCCAGCTCGGAATTACATGCATCGAGCGATTTTTCGGCTTTTCGCAGTGCTGAGTGCGCTCGCGTTCGATCAGAGTTGGCTTCCTCGAGTGCTGTTTTGTGTCGTTCGGCCTGTTTTGCGTGCGCGAGCTTGAGCTGCTCGATCTCCGCACTGAGATTCCCTTTGATGAGCTCCCCGTCTTTCCGTACGCGCTCGCGATCGACGGTCATTTGCTCAACTCGTTGAACGTGCTCCTGCAAGTCCATTTTCAACCTCTTCACTTCCTCCTTGTGCGCCTCACGAGCAGCATTCAACTCTCCGCTCAGCTTTTCCGCCTCAGACTGCATCTTGGAGCGCTCCTGTTTCACTTCTTCCCGTTCGGCGTCCAGTTGCTTGATCTCCGCATTGAGATTCTCTCTGATCAACTCCCTGTCTTTCCATACGCGCTCGCAATCAGCGGTCAGGTGCTCAACCTGTTGACCGTGCTCCTGTAAGCCCACTTTCAACATCTCCACCTCGCGCTTGTGCGCCTCATGAGCGGCATTCAGCTCTTGCTTCAGCGTTTCCGCCTCGGACTGCATCTGCAAGCGTTCCTGTTCCGTTCTTTCCTGTGCGGCGTCCAGCTGTTGCGTCTGTCGCCGAAGCATGGTTTTGAGTTTCTCGTTCTCCTCCTTCAGTGCACCCATCACGGCGTTGGTAGCCGTGCCGGGCTCTCTCTCCTTTTCCCGTTCGCACTCGCGACGGCTCCTGGTAGAAGGCTCGTCCTCTTCCACTTCCCAACCTAGGAGAAGACTAGATTCAGCGTCAATCGACGTCCGTTCCCACTCAGGCTCGCTCTCTGGCTCGCACTGCGTGGCGAGCGACACCTCGACCTGCTGACACAATCGGTCTGTTTCCTCTTGGGGCGTCTCACGCGCACTCTCTGGTTCGTGCCGTGCCGTGACCAAAGCCTCGGACTGCTGACGCACTCGGTCCCTTTCCTTCCGCTGGTGGGCAGGTGAGACCGGGGACGGTGCCCCACACGGGTGGTCACCACCGTCGTCCACCTGGCTACGTTCGATACACTCAAACGTATCCTCGTCGTTGATATCGGACGACAGGGTCGACTCTTGTCTGACGTCATTCCATTGCGCGTCTTGTGCAGAGTGGGAGGCTGTGGGAGGCGCGGGTATGAGCGTGCTGTTCCGCTTCCGGGTCGAGGACCAAAAGTCACCGAACATATGAACGAAGACTAGGCGATGGGATTTCTACTTTGGATGGATGATGTCGAGAGCTGCGTTCGACAGCTCAGACAACGTAAATGGCGGGCTACAAGTGATGGGTGTCGGCCAAAAACGGATGTCGGCGGCTGATTATGAAGGGTTATACGGATATGCTCAGACGAGAGAGGACGACTCCAGAGATCGGCGAGAGAAGGCTTTACTTTGGGGGTTACAACGGGCGATGCTGACGTGACCGAGGATGAGTTGAAGAGGGGGTAAGCTCACCCTTTCTGCGCACGGACAGAGGCTCTGTTAGCTAAGCCGGTGTCCAAGTCTAATTTCCAATTATCATACCTTTTTGCACTGCGGTGAGTGGTCTGGTACGGACTGCTAACGATCGGTTTTGTAGTCATGATCGCTCCGCAGTCGAAGGGCCTCCTTCAGGCTTGGTCAAGAGCAGCTGGTGGACTCCCACTTACCTATGTGTAACGGTCGAAGGCAGTCGCGCCACTCGCACGCTGGTAGTGGACGAGCCGGGCAGTTCGGTCCTGGCGACCTGTGACATGCGCGCCGATCTCAGACACTCTTTGACATTCTGCCATGTACCCTTCGCCCAGACGTGCCTGTTTACCTGACTATAAGAATCGTATTGTTCCCTGTACTTTCCGCAGTCGAACAAACATTCTATGTGACTCGCATTCCGTGGGATAGTGGCTTTGTCATGGCACAAAATAGACAGGTATGATGTTCGACAGGTAATGCTCGGAGGCCATGTATGTAGGTGCACCATTACTCAGACTAGCAAGAGCTTGAAGTTGGCCAACCCCAACTTAAGCCTGAAGAGGATCTACCGCATTCTTCGATCGTGGCACGACCTTACACTTGAATGGTTTGACATACCTGCGATATCAGTCATTAGCAAATCCACACCAGAATAACTTGATGAACTGACCGATCAATGTCATCGGTGGCCTCATACCTCGGCACGCACTCCACACCGTTCTCGACACATCTCAACACATCCAATATCGCCACTGCCATCGCAACACACGTAAAGATTGTCAACTCCGCGAAGTGCGTACCTGGACACGACCGCCTTCCCCACCCAAAACACACCTCACGTGGGTCCAGTTGTTGGTTCTCACCGAGAAATCTCTCAGGGTTGAAAACTTCTGGATTGGGGTATGTCTCTGGGTCGGATAGCAAGAACCTATACGAGTGTTTCAGTCGATGAAATCAATATCACTTTCGACAGGTCACGAACCAAATATTCGCGAGAAGTTCCTTCGGGGATGAAATATCCCTCGTAGACGGTATTCTGGGTGCTGACATGGATCGCTACGGTCAGACCAGAAATTCATATGCATGAAGATACGTACAGAATGCAACCACCGCGTGCCAGCGAAGAAGTTCCATACAAATTGCACTTACATACGGAAGCGCATCACGATCATAGAAAGTGGGGAGTCTGTCGTGCCCAACGACAGCATCCACTTCTGCCTGAGCTCTCTTAGGATTTCTGGGTACATTGTCATGGAAAGGAAAAATGCAGATAGTGTTGCCGGTGTCTGTCGCGGTGCTTTTCATTGTGATCTCTGTCCTCGATTTAAAAAAATCAACTTACTGTGTCTGCTCTACCTGATAAATCATGAATCAGCATTAATGTGAATTCAACCGTCTCGAGAGCTATATCCCGAACCATACCCTAGTACATAGGAAAAGAAGCCCATTTCAAAGTCTCTTCTTCCTCAGGAGTGACGCCATCTTGAAGTACCGCTGACACAAACGATGGCTCAGCGTCAGCCTTTGCCCGATCTTGGATCAGCGCGCAAGCATCACAAACCCAATTAGCAGACGTGCCAGGTGGCTCAACACAAACTCGTGTGGCATTCGTGCTGCATCGCTCAATAGTTTTCTCCACCGTTTTGCATCTTTGTGGAAACCACCCCCAGGGAACCCCTCGGGCAATTATCGCACTAGCCGAATCCATCAAATGACTGAAATGAATGGAAATGGTTCGTGAGTTGAGAATGACGATTCGCATTCCCATCAAGTTGAGGGTTATGATAGGGCCTGGCATAGAATGAACAACGCAAGTAGCTTGAGTGAAGCGTGTATATGTACTTGCCATATTGTCGGCTCATAGCCCCCCAAGTTTTATACGGAGCCTGTTTCGGAATGTCGAACAGGTTTCCGATGAGCGGCAAACCAGAAGGTCCAGGTGGGAGTGGAGTCCTCCTTCTCCAGACAAGTCGCCCGACAAGATGCAATGCCAAACCAACGCAGCACGTGTCAAGGGCTTGGATCCACATGATTGCAACCCAATGGAGCTGTTTTTGAAGGGACGCTCAGCAGCTGGGTACCACAAAGACCATGTTTATGGAGTCCAGACAAGCTTTTATATCTCACAAACGTTCCACGAGTGGGCGCCATGATTATGGGGTTTCAACAAACTTACGATGTAGCATTTGAGGTCAGAATGCGGATAGCAGTAACACGAGTGACTGGTCCAGATTGAGATGACCTTACTGATCTATGTGAAACATTTCAGACTCACATATTTATCTAACCGTTCTGAAAGACGGCCAGGTCTCCGCTTGTGAAGGAAACGATGTGGGGGGCACGTTGGGGGTCTCCGAATACCTCGGGTTTTGCATCAACATGATACACGTATTATAAGTAATATACCGCACCTCAGTCAATGCCATGTCCCCGGCTCCAATCATTCCTCACGCCTTCGATGGGTTTCACTTGGAGGTCCGGCTGGCAAAACAGTCTTCGATAAGTTATGATGGGTGAGCTCGTCGCATGGTTCACCTGGAGACTTGTTTTAGAGTACCGGCGCTTTTTGACGCCCCTCTTGCCGCTTTCGTCAACACAGCATCCATGACCTGTTTGAGCGACCGAGTAACTGGATGCGGGCGAGCCGAGACCCAAAGGCCAGACCTGCCAGCATGCGGCAAGGAGTGGTAATGCAAAGGCCCAAACGGGCATCAAATGACCCGAGGCAGGTAAGGTAGGCAGAATGGCAGGTAGATGCAGGCCAATAAGCGGCAGGTAATGTAGGCCAGAGGTGGCCAGTAAAAGCAGGCCGAAAGCGGCAAGTAAGGCAGGGAAATAATTGGGAACATGGGTAACGTCGCAGGTAAAGAAAAAAACAGCAGGCAAACACCAGCCAAGGCAGGAAAAGAACATTACCGAGCGCCGGTGGAGCCGTAGGTAACGGGGAGGCAATCTTGCAACCTGGAACCAAGGAAGAGAGAGCCTCCCGAACGGCTCCCAGTTTCGCCTGGTCATCCCCAATCTCAATAGATGTTGCCACATCCACCACCGGGGGAGCCACAGTAAAAGTAGGGTAGGCCGCAATGCGCTCCAGGAAGGAGGGTATATGCGGATGGGCTGGGATCCGCAAGGTAACACCTGTCGTGCCAGGTACTGGCAGAGAAATGGGGGACACTTGCTTCCGACGTCGTTTGGCACGAACAGCTACTGCAGCCGAATCCGAACCCCCCGAGAGGGAATGAGTAGCAGGTACCGTTCAAGAGGGTGTAAAGAGGGAAACGGAGCCCACCAAGGGGGCCGGAGAACCACATGCGGGACCATTTCAGCCACAGCCGCCACAGCTTCCAGGGGGGAGAACCCCTTCAGCAGGAGCAGAGACGGCCACACTTCCACCCTCCAACGTCGGACTGGGCGAGTCGGGAGCCAAACCGGGGGAAGAGGACAGGTGGGAAGACGGAGCGGGCACGAGTTCGTGGAGCCATAACCAACACGCAAGGCAAGGAGGACAGGAGGCAAGGCCGAAATCGCAAACGGGGCTACTGCACTCACCGACGTCGAAGAGCAAGGGCAAGATGCTTGGTCGTAGCCCGAAAACCTGCTTTCTGTCTCCGTCGCTCATGATGATGGGGACCTGTCGTCTCCCATATAGTCTGGTGTCCAGATACCAACGCTCACTGTATGGTCAAACTAAACGCCTTCAGCTGACACGTTTCGCAACCAAAACATTGCAGTTCGCACAACACTCGGAGAAATATATACTCGCACCAACTAACGTTCTAACGCAACACCCGCAAACAGTTGAATGTAGGACGGACAGTCTACGCAACGGCAATATAACTAGCGTACGGTTGTTGAAAACCCTCGCTATTCCACATACGGAACAGAAACGGATACGGATGACGAGCGTCAAAAGTGGGTGTCGTCCAAATCACCCTTTACCAAATACGCGTCTCGAGCAAAAGGTCACTGTTGCCTTCCAGCCCAATACAAGCCTTGAGGAAAGCATCGAGCGCGTTACGCTGCCTGCTCAGACTGTTGACAACATCCGTACCAGGCTTGACCAAGGGCGCTTTGCACATGTAGGACAAGAGAGACAGCACAGGGTAGAGCGGTGCAAAGTCGGTCTGGCTGGCGGAGACGTCGCGGTACTGGACACGAGTAAGCAACTCGGCAAGGATGGTCAAGTCCAAAATGAGCGGAGTAGCTAACAAAGAATCCTGCATGCCGAAAACATCAGGGAACTATAGACGATTGCAGCAAGGTATACGTACTTCACACTCGTTGAAGATGCTGATGGTCTGCCTGCCACCACAGAAAATCTCAGAATAGTACTCGTCGATAGCCCTCTTGGAGTCCCCGACCGCAGGGACATACTTGATCACAACGATATGATCAGGGTGTTCCCCTTTGGCCTCTTTTCCCTTGGCTCCGAAAACGGGGGGCTTGTAGAGTAAGCGATTCGCAGAGACCATATCATCAACAACACTACTCTTGCTGATTTCCTTGCTCTTGAACTGAGGCTCCGCACTCAGATTGTAACCGTCGTTGTTACCAAGATGGTTGTAAGACGCGATGGATAATGGCTTGATCCCCGCGTTCACAAGGAACTCGGCGAGAACGGATTTGAGCTTCGTCTGCCCGGACTTGAGGTCATCACCACCAATGAAAGATTTCTCACGCTCGGCAAGCTCAATGACACCTGGTACAAAAGTGTTCTGCGGTGCACCATTCACGAAAGGCTCGCCCTCGAGGATAGAAGCGACGGCAAAGAGAGTCGAGGGAGACACCTCAGAGTGCGAGGAGCGGATGGAAGCAAGCAGGCTGCCAGCGGTATCATTGACACCAGGAATGATATCACTGTAACGCTCCGTGTTGGCAGTCCAGAATACAATGACACGGTCGAGCTGGTTGTCAGCTTTGAAGCGACGGATGTCGGCACGAATATGGTCGAGATGAGCCAGTTTGTCTGCGCCAGGAACGACGTTGTCGGCGCGAGCTTCTTGGTTAGCAGCGATGAAATCGGGGTAGTAAATTGAAGGGAGAGGAGAACCGAGGAGAGCCATGTGGGGCTTCACTTGACGTTGGAGGTCGTAGTCGAGCACGCGAGCACGTTCCATGGCCTTGTCCATGGTCACACTCGAGATGTCCCATCCCCCCAGGACAAGATCGTTGGGGTGGACCATCGGGAGCACGTCACAGAGGGGAACATGGACTTCCTTGGCAGTCCCGGGTTCGGAACCAATGCGAACGGTAGAGGCACGCAAAACAGAGCCAATGTAGTTGGGCTGCTGAATACCATCCTTGGTATGCCATGAGATCTGGTGCTTGTTAGCAAGGATAGTAGCGCAGAGCGCAGAGCCATTGTTACCACCCATCCCGATCATCATGAGTCTGAAAAGGTTCAAAAGTGAATGCCAGCTACTGAGAGACGCGATGCACATACCCAGTTCTCCCGACCTTACGAGTGGTCTGGAACTCGAACGACTTGACGGTGGGAGTGACAGTGAACTGGCCGTCCGAAACGACGACATCAGCACCGCGGTACAAGTACCTGGCAGTGATATGCTCGTCGGTGTAGGTAGTATTCTCAGAGTTGACCTTGATGTACTCTGGACGACGAACAGCGGTCGGGTGAATTGGAAGGATGGACTCGAGCTCAGAGTCGGGGGTGCTGTACCCGGAATATGGCGCGTAGGACTGAGGGCTCATGGTGGGCTAGAGGAGTAGACGAGCGATATCAATAGGATGCGAGGACACCTGCGCAAGTGTGTTTGGTGCCTCGGTGGGGGTTGTGGGTGCTGCCGAGCTGGTTCGAGTACATGCAAAGAGGGAGGACTCTTTGACGACGACGATGAGTTACGGTCGACGGAAGCTGGTTGAAACGGTGGCCTTTTATACGTGAAAAAATGGGGCGAAGGTGCCGCGGTAAAGGTAAGATGGTACAAGAGAAAAAGAGGGCGCTGGCAGGGCAACCGAAAATTTTCAAGTCCGAGGTCATTTGCCGAGCTGTAGCACGGACTGACGTGGAGCCAATCGGTACGCGTTCGCATGGCGTGTGTTTGTCAGAAAGGAGTCGTGTCGGGCAGCTCAGGTTCGTTGTACTCCACGCGGAGATATCATCTTCTCTAACACCGCCAGGGCAGGTTTCAAAACCACGGGGATGATCACGCATTGCTCAACTTTGTGGACTGACGGCGACGTCGTAGATGACCCTCACAGCGTCAAGCACCGGTCACTAGCTGAACGTCCAAGTTAAGCGACCGGTGCGAAGCCCGAAGATGGTGCAATTGCCAGCAGGAGAATGTGGCGATGCTCCTAGCGGAGCGAAAAGGGCTAGCAAGGGTCTTGAAAC
>JBBPQW010001061.1:0-10522 GCA_038092695.1 Boletus rubropictus | reverse complement strand
CGGCCCCTCGTCAGCCGTGAAGGGCACAACCGATTCTGGTTTGCGCAAGACAACCCTCGAGGAGCGCTTACGTGCATCCTTCGTCGTTTCTGAGTCTTCAGGAGCCAGCACGCCAAACCGGTCGACAAGCCCACCACCGCATACGGTCACCATTGCCCAACGCCCACTTTCGCCTACCCCGACGTCAGTACCCGACTCCCCAAGCCTTGCGATAAGCATTGCCTCTACTCTCGACATCTCCGTTGAGGGTTCCATCCATACCAACGAATGTAAAGACATTAACGATACCTTGGCCCCTTCCCAAGGACTTGACGATGCTGCACAACCACCGAGTGCGACGCCACCTACCGACTCACAGGGTCCTGCTAGCTCAGCCGCGGGCTCTATACCTATAGACTTGACCACCGATCCTTGTGTGGGTGTAACACTGACACCACAAGGGATAAACACAGAGTCCCAACCTCACACGCGAGAATGCACACGGGCTTACAAGGTCGTTGGCGCATTGGCGGTCGACACAGACCCTCCTGGAGAAGAGAGTGTCAAAGCAGAGCTCGACCCTGCGGGTGTCGAGGGTCTTCAAGAGCGCCTCAAGCTGGTGGAGCAACGATTTACGGGTAAAGTCATATATCTTGTACACTTGCACCAGCATGAACGTTGGGTGTACCAGACGTATCCACATCGCTCAAGAAACTTCAAGATGAATGGCGGAATATCGACAGCGTTATCAATGAGCTCACTCCGTTACAAGGATCTGAGGACATCGCAGCCTTGCGCGAGTATCTCATCAATGTTAATATGAAAGTTGAGGTAAGCGAATTGTCCAAGGATGATGCTTCTGGTCAACTTTTTTCCTCAGTCCAGCCAAGATGAATTGCAGCGACTCAATGGAAAACTCACGCGTATGCTGATTATTTTTTGATTTCCCTCATTCCTCAAAGCATGGCATTCACAGGGCAGGAGGGACGACTGGAGGAATTCCAAGACACTCATCGATTGGAGACTGCTTCTTATTCGGATCAAATAGAAAACTTGCGGCGGCAGTTGAGCGAGGCCGAAGCACTTATCGTTGCATTACAGTCTACAGCATCGCGAACAGAGGAGCACAACACTAAGCGGGATTCCGAGATCGAACAATTGTGCGCAGAGCTCTCCAAGGCGAACGAAATCGCAAAAGAGGAGGGGGAGAAGAGAGTGAAAGCCATCAGCTTACTCAAAACTGTGAGACAGAAATTGGTAAAGGCAGAGAAAGAGAGGGACGATACATCGCGGGAGCTGAATGAGACGAGAGATAGGGTCTTGGAGGAGAAGGAGAAGGATCGCATCGAGCGAGCCAACTTGGAAAGAGAAGTCGATGCGGCTAACGCGGAACGCGAGAAAGCGGTTACTGGATTACGAGCACAATTCGACAAGGACATCGCTGCCGCTAAGGACCGTTTGGAAAGAGATATTCAAATCGCAAAAAAACAGTTTGATGCTGAAATGAACGCACTCAAGGTAACGCATTTTGCTGTATTTCAGTTATTGTTGCTCACAGCCTCCCAGACCTCATATTCCGCTGACCTTTTAACCAAAAAATCGCGTATTGGCAACCTGGAGAACACGGCGGCCAACCTCACCAGTGAAAATAAATCATTCTTCGAGCAGCTGGAGCTACGACAAGCTGAGCTCGAGTCCTCTCAGTGCCATGCAGAGTCGTTGCAAGCCCAAAACACAGAACTTCAATTTCAACTGAAAGAATTGCAAGAGCGAATCACTCTACTCAATGATGAAGTCGGTGAACTTCGAGGGGAGCACGAAATGCGATCGCAAATCTCAGGTGCTTCTATAGATGAAATTTCACAGCTAGTGTCCTCGGTAGAAACCAAATACGAGGCGAAGCTTTCGGAATTCAAGAGGACGTTGACAATTGTTGAGCAAGAGCGCACCGAAGCCGAAGCGAATTGGAGTCGGAAGCTCACGGAAAAGACCAAGGAGACCGAAGAATTGAAACACATGCTTCAGTCCAGTGTTCAGTTGCGCGAACAGGATGAAGATATGACTGCGGTACTGGAAGCTGAGATTGAGAAGCTCCAAACCGAGGCTCGATCTCAGCACAGCCGATTACACGAACTCCAGGTTCATATTGACGCCTTCAAGGATGCTGAGGTGGGTCTGCATATGTTTCTGGTTACCGTCCTACCAATCGATCGTATTGGTATAGTCAACTTTGCATCGGCGCCTCTCGGAAGCTGCAGCCCATGCTGACGATCGCGAGAAGCAAGTCGAGGAGAGCAAGTCCCGAGAAGCTCAGTTACGCGCACAAAATAAAGTATGTTCTCTGAATTTTCGGAAGCACCTCTGCTCAACAGGAGATAGACCCTCCGGGATGAACTTCGAAAGGTCCAAAATTCGGTTGTCGTTCTAGAAAGACAGCGCAATTCTGGCGCCGGATATTGGACGTCTCGATCGGAGGCCACGGACTCGCGTACTTCCATCCCTTCGACCCGGGATGCGTCTTCTTCCCCGCCACTCCCTCTTGTTAGAAACGAAGATGAAATTAGTTATGAGTACCTGCGGAATGTCATTCTTCAATTCCTAGAACACAAGGAGATGAGAGTAAGTGCCCAGGACCGGTTAATTCGACACCTGGATGACATTCCTCCCAGCCGAACCTCGTACGAGTCTTGTCAACAGTCCTGCGCTTTACCCCCCAGGAAACACGGCGGCTCATGTCTAAAGTATGAAAGTGTTGGTTCATTAACGCGCTATGCTTTTTTAGGACTTTGTCGATACCTTTACTTACGATGTTGCTCTATTTACTTCTTGTTTTTCGTTTATTCAGAAAGGGTACTGAAGTGTTCAACCTGACTGGTACGCGTTAGTACGCGCCAGCGTGTCGAGTACTCCGCTTCCTCCCACAACTTCTTGTGTCTCTCGGAACGACTAATCGTGCCAAGGGTGTAAGTCACATCCCATGTCCCTGGCGAGTTTGACGAAGAATTCATACCAGAGTGGCATCTCTGCGGCCCAGGTGAGATACCAGTGGAAGTTTGGGCATCCGTTCTAATCCATCGACTTGCACTTGAAGTGGCTTGAGCTTTGTAAACTATGGGTAGATAAAGAAACGTCGGGCCACGGCTCCCTCAATGTTGGGCCAGCAATCAGCGGTGTGCAGAAACGTGCTTGCCGCCAGAGAACTAACTCACAGAAAACTAACAGATGCAGTTATCGGTCTATGTGGCATCAACAATGCCAATCCCATTCTCCTAGGTTACCTCAGACATGCCATGAGTAACGGGCTTGTCTCAACTTCAGATTTTGTTGCTACGTTCCTCCGCGCCGCGCGATCATCACAATTTCAGGATGGCTCGACGCTCGATGTGCTTTGTCGTATAGCGCTGGATGCTCACTATGCCTCTGGAATGCCACCGCCCGGCTCCCTTCTCCCCTCCGCAAGTTCCCAAACACCCATACTAGCTGTAGTAATCGATGCGCTGGCTTTCCTTCGTCAGGCCTACTCTCTCCCACCTTCCGGTTTCCACACAGTATCAACATCCGCCTCAGAACTCATCACTCTAGTTTTGCCCTGCGTTCCGGATGTCCTGCAAATGTCGACAACACAAGCCATGATATGTTTCGGGGACGTCAATGACTTGCTCCACTCCGTACGACTCTCCCCAGAGGTCCGTCAGGTGTTGGAGACGTTCGTGTTTTCCTTGAGTCTCCTGATTGGCGATGATGCCAAAGCTGCGCGCGAGGCACAGATAATACACACCACCCAACTTGCCCTCGGGAAGAGTGACATGTTGGGTTCCAACCTCGAAGCCGACTTTATCACCTGTGGTCTATTGCTACAGTCTCTTGTGAGCCATTGTCCCACTTCGCCGCTACCACACTAAGAGAACCTGCAAGATCGCATCCCGGGCTAGTGACTATGGCGCAGGGAGTGGCTTGGAGGCCGTGGTGCTGCTAACAAGTTTATTGCGATGGACATCCCTGGCTCCAAACGTCTTTTACACCCAGATACTTTTGGCGTCCATGACCTGTGTGGCACAAAGTTCGCCGAAAGGCACCCATGATGGATCTTTCTTCATGTGGAGAGTGTTCATTCTTGGTCGTGTGAGATGTCTTGTTATGCGCATAAACACCGCCACACTAAGCTCAGGCCTACAGCTACCTCGCCTTTTACACATTTTTGAGAAGGAATTGGAGGGTCATGGAGCGGTTGAGGCAGACTGGGTATGTCGTTACCACCTTTATAACATCACCTCATCTTCCTGCAGCGGGCTGCGATGCATGCTGCAGTCTCAGCAGTGCTTCAACGCTCCGACTTGCTGTCGCGGTGTGATCTTGTTCAAGCGCAGGCGAGGGTCGGGGAACCAAGTGAAGAAGACGCTGCTAGGTTGAGTTCTTCCTCTGAAATGTGGTCGTTAATTTATACTTGTTCCAGCCCAGGTTCATTCGTCAGAGATTTGTTACAGCAACTATGTGCAGTTGGACTCGTAGACCGGGCATTCGCAGTGACTGCAGATCCCACTCTTGCGAACGATTCAGGGACACGGCTTCAGGCCGAGGCTTCCGAGCATAACTGTACGCCTGAAGTGAGCCGGTCATCATCTGGACAGGGGATTTGTCATTACTAAATTTGCAGACTTACCTCGAATCAAGACTCACGATGGAGCTGAGTGAGGAAGACACGCAGACATTATTGCATCGCATCCGTCTAGAACCAGGGAGCCACCACTTTTTTGCTCAAGTGGTCCACAAAGTGAGTGATTGAGAATAACGATTTTGGCACAGTGGACAGTGAACATCCGTAGCGTTTCACGTCCCACTCAAAATCGGGAGATTTGGAGGTTTTGAGTCATCTCACCAAGATGCTCTATGCGCACGATTTTGCCCTCGATATTCTGTCTCTCCACTTAAAGATCACGGACCTCGTGTTTGAGGCATTGGAATTACTTCACGAGTACGATTGCGAAACTATTGGTATGTGTACTGCCAAGTGGTATATGAATATTCATTGCATGACACGAAGGTGACCCACAAACGGCTGTTAGCCATCTGGGGGATATTGTACTATTCATCCAGATGGTATTGACCAAGTTTCAGGTCGGCATATCTATACGTGCTCCTCAATTGTGTTCGAATCAATGTCTTGCAGATTTCGGCACGGTCGCTGAGGAGAGGTGATAAAGTGCTTCAGACAGATTTTTTACGATCCTCACGGGTCTATCACCCGGAGGACCTTCCTCCTGATGTGAAAATGGTCTTTACCGGATGGTTTAAAGCTATATTCGATAGCAGCAGCGAAGGTATCGATGATACCATCCTCCGGTAAGTCCAAGTACCCCTTCTCTTGCCGTGAAATTAAACCTGTCATTCAGGTCAACGAAACCCAAAACTCTGCTTCAAATGTCCCCGATGCTTTTCTCTCAAGCATGCATCGCGCGACAGGAGGGACGTATAGACAACGACGTCCTCCACAATGGCATCTCGTATTTCCTTGGCCCACTTCTCAACTGGGCACTCGTGGGTGTTGTTCATGCGATGCTATTCGAAGTCCAGCAACGTGGGTGAGTTTTCATATCACATTTTCCCTGACCTTTTTTTCTCAGATGTAAACGCGTAGGTTTGTTGCCCCTGTCCAACTTGAGGTTCTGCAAAGCTTGTTACTGGCATCAACGTGTCCCCATGTAATCCTACGCCTCTGCAGTCCAAGCATTATGAAAATTCTCTCTGGAAAGCGCACGCAAATTGTGATTTCGAGTCTCCATCACGACATCGGTGCCATCAGATCTGTTGCACTCCGGACACTGTCAATCGCTAAGGAGGGTGAGGATGCTTTCTCCTCTATAATGTTTTTATTGGTTGACAACGCTGGTGACAGGAAACAGCCAAGCTCTGGAAGACTCCACGATCACGCCGCCGGATGCGTTCTTGGATTTCCCTAGGCGGGAGATTCGTAATGCTTTTGCGTTGGCACGACAACATAGAGCGGCTCGCATTGATGTGGGTCGCTGCCTCACCATAACTACGCCTACGAAATTCCTCTCGTTACTTTGGGCCGAGTTGTGCATTGCCGCAAGCCTCGGAGAAACGGAGACGTGCCGCCGAATCATGACATTCGTGCTCGTCGTGCCACGTTCTGGTGTACCCCCACTCCTCCCCCTCTTCATGTACAATGTTCTCCCTCAATTGATTGCTGCAGTAGACCAGCAAGGAGGTGACATGAGTGTCAACACGGAACTACTGGCGACGATCATCGCTGGTGCACTCTCCTGTGCCCTTCACCTCGAATGGGCACTACAGACCATGTGCAACGATCATACTGCGCGGCTAGGACAAGCAAGCGCTGTATTGGCCAGAAAACTAGCTGTAGACCTCCGCACACGGAAAACTACGTCGCCTACAAGTAGGACAATTCTCGAACGTTTGGGTACATCATCTCCCTTTGCTGCAAACTTTCCAGTATTTATGACATGACAAGTACGACGGGCTTCTAGTAACTTATATGCTTTGTGGTTTGGTGCGACGCCACGCACAGCTGTAAATACTCACAAACCATCTCACACTGCAGCTGCTGGTGGAGCTGCCAACAGCGTCGTCAGCTGGAGCTACAATAGCATCGGATAAAAGCATACGACAACAAGCGTTTTCTGAGGGATCGCAATTCTGGTCCGGTGGGCATAGAATGAGGCAAGACGAATTTGTAGACATCTGGCAGAGCAATGTATCGGTCACTATTCATCTTCATCGAGCTCGTTGGCCTACGAACCTGCAAGTGTTCCTCGGGTATCACATGAGAGCTATGTGAGTGGTATTCAGGCTGGATGGTACTAGAATGGATGCCGTGGTGGTGAAGAGCTTTGCGGATCTCTGCAGCGACTGGCATAAAATCGTGATCACGGGATGCCATCACATGCACTGATGCAACTATTTTGGATTCAGAGAGCTGCCAGACATGGAGCTCATGGACCGAAAGTACGCCCTTGACGCTTAATATCGATGTCCGCACTTTGTCAAGGGAGATGGTTGGCGGGACACCCTGCAACAGGACAAATGACGCGCTTCGAACTCAAGGCGACGTAAAAATTAGGCCCGCGTCTAAGAAGCAAAATGGGGAAACGTACCCAAAGGCAGTGCAGAAGAAAAGATGATGACGGTGATCACAAGACTAATTACTGGATCGAAATAAAATTTGTATTTCCATGTCGTGAGCCAGATGACAAGGCCGGTGGCGATGACGCCCACATTGCCCAGGGCATCGCCCAAGACATGCAGTACTAGGGCCTGCATGTTCATCGAGCCATGTAAGTGACCCTGCGCCTGCGCATGAGGGATATGATCCGTGGACGACCGAGATGGTCGAGAAGAGTCTTCGGTTGGTGATGCGAGCAAAGGGGTTTCTTCACTCGGCGGCGTAGTATTGTCCTGAACGAGCGTAGAGGATGCCAGATCTTGGGCGGTCTGTAAGAGTGAAGCACGGGTAGCGGCAGGGTGCCCATACAGCGACGAGTAAGATGTGGAGCGGTTTCGCGAAGTAAAGTCACCATTGCTGCCCTGAGCGATGTGTATGCTGGCAGGTCGAGATGATGGGACACTACCCTTGTGTTCATGGGTGTGACCATGTTCTGCGATGAATGGTGTCAGGTCGGCAATGAGACAACCAGGGTTACCGCACCGTGGAAAAGGAATAGACCGACGATATTGGATGCCAAGCCGAAAGATCCGACTATAACCACCAGTCGAGGGTTGGAGATCTCTGCGAGGATTGAGCGGCGGACAATTAGAACATGAAGAAGTGGTGCACACCAGGCGTGCTGAAGAAACGCTCCAAAGCCTCCATTGAAATAGAGAAGCATAGTGCCAAAAGGAAAACACCGTTGATGAGTGCGGCAAGGATCTCTGCCCTGTGCCAGCCATAGGAGTACCGAGAGTTGTTCGCGGAACGACTGGAGAGCTGTATGGGAGGGCTGTGTGAGGCGAGTTGGAACATGCCACAAGGTTGTAACCGACCCTGATAGCGTAGAGAGCTACGATCAAGCTCATGACGTCGCTGCGAGAGGGTGAGAGACGCGGGACTAAGGGATTGCCACTCACTTGAGCATATGAAAGCTGTCAGCGACCAGAGCGAGCGAGCCGACGGTGTAACCTATGAAGGTCAGATGGAGATGGCAAGTGAAGCCTGCACATACCAACGATCAGTTCTATGAAAAAGAAGAGGACATCTATGACGAGCAGGAGCGTTATCCGCGCTGAACGAGACAATACGGCCATGGCAAGAAGAACAAGGTCAATGCTTAGTCAGCGTGTGAAGTCTTTCTTTTCGACAACCATACCTGCGCAAAATGGCCGCCCCATCGATGGCCGCAACCCTGGCTGCAACGCTGCCAACGCCTGCCTCTGTACCAGCGCCGGCTGCGCCAACATATGAGGCCATCCCTCCCTCCATGTCTACCGCCATCGACATTGAGGCAGAGATACCGTTGACATGCGTACAATTGGATGCTCTGGTATGCCACGTTACCCGCCTCTCTGGCGACTCGCAACCCACTTCGCTCTGCCGCTGATTGGTGGTGTCGTAGGTGGTTACGAAAATTGTACAGCATGGCCGCGAGGCTCCGTCTGGTTCGGCGCACGGGCTTTTACTCGGACTTGATCTGGATGGCATCCTCGAGGTGTCCAACAGTTTCCCATTACCGAGCCAGACAAGCGAGGAAGACGACAGATCACCAAAGTCTATTGGTGGGTCTCTTGGAGTCACGATCCGATGGGGTGGTTGAACAAACGTGTGGACATTAGTGCGATATCAGGCGTCGATGTTGCGATCACTGAAGGAGGTGCAAGGGGATGACAACGTTGTCGGGTTTTATCAAACCACGGCCCTGGGTGCTTTCTTCAACCAGGCGTTAATAGATACACAAGCGATACATCAGGAGAGGCTGAGGCACGGGGGCGTCGTGATTGTGCACGGTGATTTAATTTCTCGTACTGAGAGCTGGCGGAGATTGACGGTGTGGACAGACGTTTCGCAAACAGCACGGGGGAATCCGTCATTCCGGGCGTTCAGACTGACTTGGTCGTTCATGGACGCGTACAAGAGAGGGAATTTCAGTTCATCAAGGTGGGCAGCCCGATGCGTTGCGGACGCGATTGATGAATGGTTTACAATCTGTAGCTTGATGACGCATCGGCTGATATTTTCGTCGATTCTGGAAGAGATTCCGTTGAAGATTCGGACGAACGCGCTGGCGAGTGCATTTCTGCAGAGACTGGCTACACCGAGTTGGCCAGCGCACGCGTCTGGGCGTCTCGAAGATGCAGAAAGGCCGGTGATCGCACCATCGTTCTCGGTGCTGGATCTCGGACAGACGGGGCTTTCGCGGAGCCTGGAGCAGGTGTCAGAGGCAATTGACAATTATAGGACGGAAGACGGGAACGTGGCGTATCTGTTGAGACAGATCGCGCGAGAGAAGGTGCGGGCGGAGCAGTATGTGGCGAAGCGGAGAGAGGAAAACGCACAGCGAGTGTCGCAGGGACTGAGCTCGCTGCCGGAGGAGGACGTGAGCAGGATGTTCAGGATACCGCCTGAACCGAGTCGACTGGAGAGCATGCTGTTGCTTGGGCAGGTGGATGGATACGCGAAGACCGTCGAGAGCCTTAGCGGGATGGCGCTCGCAAAAATGTACACCCAATCTCGTCCCTAATTTCCAAAAATGGTTTATCATTTTATATAAAAAAGGCGACCTTGTTACAGATTTTCACGCTTCCCCTCTCCGTCGTGGTATAAAACCACCCCCGCCCACTCCTTGACCACCCACCCGCGATGGCCCCGCTCGTTCGCCTCTTTGCCCTCCTTGCTCTCGCCACCACCCTCCTCGCATCCCCTCACGTCTCCCGCAACGTCTACAGCCATGCCCATCGTGCCGTCGCGCATCCTGCTGTCCATCTAGACTCGCGTTCTCCCATCTCCCCCCCGAGGCGCAGGCGCTCCCTCAACAAGCGTTGTATTCCACGTCCCGCTAACTCTACCTCTGCCGCCCCAGCAGCCACTGCCCCCATCAATGTCGCCCCCGTCCCCTCTCTCTTCACCTCTTCGTCACCGTCACCGTCATCGTCACCTCTTTCCTCTGCCGCCGCCGATACCACCTCTTCTACTTCTGCCGATACCCCTCCTCCCACCTCTTCTAGCCCTCCCCCATCGACTTCTGAGGCACCCGCTCCCACTTCCACCCCTCCACCTCCACCACCACCACCACCAGCAACCACATACACCCCACCCCCAGCAACCACCACCACCCCTCCGCCTGCTCAATCACCTTCTTCCTCGGGCAGCAGTGGTGAACCGAGCTATATGCAAGGCACTCAGTCTGGTCAAGGTACCCACCCCCATTCTTTTGCGCGGTTCGTTCTCTTCATCCGTTGATTCCAGGCACTTGGTATCAAGACGGTCTTGGTGCATGCGGTTACACCAATTCCATGTCTGACAGCATCGTTGCAGTCTCCGAAAGCCTGTTCGATTCTTATCCGTCAGTTT
>JBBPQW010001060.1:0-10540 GCA_038092695.1 Boletus rubropictus | reverse complement strand
CAGGTAGATCACACTGCTCTTGGTTGTACAGTCACGGTCGAGGTACGAATTATTCATTTGTTGGTGTACCTCTTGTTGATTTTCGCAGAGTCACCCACTTCCATATTCAATGATCTTCGCGCAGTATAGTAGGTCTGTTGAATCCCTTTTTAGTACAGAACTAACATATTTAACAGCGGGCCTTTGGCGGCGACTCGCACGACATTACCATCCGATTCGTCTTGGCAGGAGGCTTCTACAAGGGCAAATTCTGGACACATCCCCCCAAGCATCTGTAGATTCACCATCAAATTGTTGATGGTGCTGATCAAGGGGTCCTCGGCGGACGTTCTACGTATCTTCCATTGTTATTCCTACCCATGATTTTAGGAAGAGCTCTCTTATACATACTGGGACGTTACCTTGCCTCTGCTTCCACGTCAACAAGCTTGCGTTTATGCATTTCCGCCGCACGCCGGTTAATATCCAAAACCTCTTGTGTATCCGGGAATCCGATATCCCAATAGCCAGGTGGGGTCTTGGGTCTGTGCCAGTGATGGCGGTGTCGTGAGATCAGTTGTTTATGTTCCTCCCCGATATCAACATTCTCCTTGGCGTCTGACGCGTAGAGGTAATGTGTCTTGCACTTTGTTGGTGTCTGCCAGAGTGGCTGTCGCGACGCTGGTAATGGCCCAACAGCTTCGTAGTACTGGTACGCAGGCGGATCAGTCGACGAGACCGTCACCAGCGTATCGCCACTGACCTCATGGCAGCATTCACAATCACTGCCAAGCATGCGCTTTCGTTCTTCCTTATCGCGAACGACAGCATCATACTGAAAATCCACACCGTCATTTCTGTCTTTCCGAATAGAAAACCTGGAGTTGATCGTCTCCATTCCCGACCTAGGAGTATGAATGGTGTCATGGTATGTCAAGAGACTCTTCGTGAGCACGTACGCTACATGTGCGTATCTTCCTCTGCCTTTGCGGGGCTCAGTGAAGGGAATCGATCGACCGGATTCTGCTTTACATGACATCTCTGCAAACGATTTTAGGTCCAAAACTGCTTCGGCAAGACGAAGACAACGTACCAACACTTTTAACAAATACTGAGGATTTACAATCATGACTGGTAGCCTGTGGCACCCTAAACGGACTTTTGTCGCCGCCAGGAGACGACGAAAGAACCTTGTGTGAGGATTCACCGTGGTACGATTTTCTGCGCCGGTGACTGGATGCTACTGCTACTGGAGGTGAGTGAGGACGTTTGACTTTCACCTCACGAACAGGCTCTTGTTTGTAGCCTTGTATTTCATGGTCTTGTTTCTTCAATTGCTCCAGATTCGGCCCAAACTCTTCAAACTGCTTGCGCTTTCCAAGTGCTGATGTTCGCGTATATGCAGCTAGTTCGCCGCCTTTAAGAAATGATCTGACGTGGTCGTCCGTCTCAGCGTGTCGAAACAGCCACCGTTTGAAGTGTCGCCATTTCTTGTAGTCGGCCTTGTAACGCTCTGCGGCCCTGTTCTTGGCCTCCAATAGCGTGTCATACCGAGCGCGGAGGGAATCAAGCTCTGTCTGAAGGTCGGCGATTTGAGCGCGTAAGTTCGCCGATGGTTCCATCAAATTTGTGATCCGTGGTGGGCGAACGCGTCAATGTCTGTCACGTGATCACGTTTCATACTCATCCCAAACGAAGCGGCCAAATCGGTTGTTCTAATGTTTTCCAATACCAACACACATACATATGTTGTAGCGTGTATCGATCATATTGAAGCAGTCAGTGGTTGTCTTATGCGTTGAAGTGGCTTTGTGGCTGCGCATTGCCCGTTTCCGCTTGAGCTGCGGTTCGATTTCAGGTGCCAATAAGACCGGCTGGATCCGATTGACCGACAGTGGAACCCCGAAATTGCCCTTTTGTCCTTCCTACAACTCTCCCAGCGAACAAAATGATAGCTACCCCCGTTCCTTTACCAGAGAAAATCGACTACACCATACAGTCCGTGACTGTACCTGGAACCAAACAACCGGGCCAGACTGGTACGCTTCTTTTTCCACTCCTTCCACAAGACACGTGTGGTTAATCTCCCGTGCAGCACACTATCGAAGTGGTGATTAGTATCCCAACTGTGCTCAATATTGACCGTCTGATGAGATCATAGCCCTGTACGGACTCTTCGATGCCAACACACCCGGAGTCTTCAAGACTCTGCCGCAGATTTTTGACAATGGCTATCACCAGAATCCAGACGCCAGACTTTTCGGCCATAGACCCGTCATTTCTACACAGCCATTGAAGTTTGGTCCGTACGTATGGCAGACCTACAAGCAGGTGGATGCCCGAAGACGCAAGGTCGGTAGTGCGTTACATGAGCTTTTCAGGTCAGAAGTTCTCAAGGGAGAGGATCTGGAAACGGTCGGCATTTGGTCACAAAATCGGCCAGGTAAGGAGCAAGCGGGTGCTCGGGGGCAATGCTACACTCACCAAAATTAGAGTTTCAAATCGTTGAACTTGCTCTGCATGCATACAGTAAAGTCAGCGTCAGCCTATATGATACCTTGGGAGTGGATTCAATCGGTAAGGCCCGAATTCGTTGACGAACATGCTTCATAGGCTTACCATTCTTAGACTTCATGTACGGTAATCTAGAAGATTGGCTATCACTGAACTGACCCCTACTATAGTATCAACCATTCTTCACTCTCCATCGTATTCACGACCTTAAACCATATACCGACGCTTCTCAAGATGGTCACAAAAATTCCTGCTTTGAAGATGATCGTTTCATTTGACCCCCTTGACGGGCAAGTACGCCACGCGCTGGTCTCCTGGGGCGAAACTGTTGGCGTCCAAATAAAGGACCTAAGCGAAAGTGCGCTTTTCCTATACCTTAGCCATTTAATTATTCAATGCTCAACCCTCAGTTGAAAGTTTCGGTGAGGCACATCTCATAGACCCTCTGCCCCCGTCGACAGAACAAGTTGCATCATTGTGCTACACCTCTGTATGTCGTTCCTCATCGCCCACGTGATTCCGCCCTGACCCTTGGCTTTACCAGGGAACTACAAGTCGTCCCAAAGGTAATACGTTTCCTGGCATTTGTTTTATTTTATTTTGTTAATATCCTGGCAGGAGTGATTCTTACTCACGGAAACCTTGCAAGCTCGGCTTACTCAAACATGGTTGGCATTCCCTACCCTCCAAATTCCTGCCTTTTATCATATCTTCCCCTGGCCCACATATATGAGGTTGTTGCAGTGTTTTCATTCAATAACCTCTGTCTCATGGGCCCTTCTAGCGAGTAGTGGAATTAACAACTATCGCTGTCGGTGGTTGTATCGGATATTCCACTGGAGATCCCTTGAGACTTCTTGAAGATGCACAACTCTTAAAGCCCCATTTCTTCCCAGCTGTTCCGCGTGTTCTCAACCGAATATACCAATCAGCCATGGCTGCTGGCAATATACCAGGTCTGAAGGGGTCGTTATTCAGACTGGCTGTCCAAACCAAACTTGATAAGCTACACGCAACCGGTATCAACGTGCATCCACTGTGGGACTTTTTGGTGTTTAGCAAGGTATGTAGATATCCGAAATATGTATATTTGCGCAGATACAACCCTTGAGTAGATTCGGGCCGTCCTTGGTGGAAATGTGACACTCGTCAGCACTGGTTCAGCTCCGATCAGTGCTGAGGTGATTGACTTTTTGAAGATTGCTCTTTACTGCGATGTTGTTGAAGGTATGCACTCTACTATCTGGTCTCCGAGCATCCCTCATCCCTTTTTCGTTTTCCAGGGTGAGTCTGGGAGTCGTTGGTTAGTATGGAATATTACAATTTCTTGCAGATATGGTATGACGGAGAACTGCGGTACTTGCTCGCATACTATTCAAGATGACCCTACTTGCGGTGGTACCATTGGCCCCGCACAACCTGTCAACGAACTGAAACTTGTTGATGTGCCTGCAATGAATTATACATCTGAGGACAAGCCCAACCCTCGTGGAGAGGTGTGCGTCCGTGGCATGAACTGCTTCATTGGGTATTACAAAGGTACGTATCCCAGTGTCTGCGCAACCACGAGTTCATATGGTATTAGATGAGAAAAACACCCAGGATACTTTAAAGGATGGGTGGGTACATACGGGTGATGTTGCAGAAGTCGACAGCTACGGCCGCTTCAGGATCATTGACAGAATCAAGGTGTGTATCCCCCTCCTCGGAGCTCTTCTTATGACGCATGGACTCATCGTTGTCTCGTTGCAGAACATCATGAAGCTCGCGCAGGGCGAATACGTCGCGCTCGAGAAACTTGAGAACGCGTACACTGCTTGCCCAATTGTACAACAAATTTATGTGCATGGCGACTCCTTGCAGTCCTACCTCGTCGCTGTCGTGATCCCTGATCCCATCGTCCTCGCGCCCTTTGTGTCTGCGATATTTGGGAAGAAGATCACTGTCGATGATACCAGAGTACTGAAGGAGGCAGTGAAAGATCCCAGGGTGATTCAGGAGGTTCTTGAGTTGCTCTTCAAGGAAGCGAGGAAAAATAAGCTTGCTGGGTAGGAATTCTTTGCGCACGCTTTCTCCATGCGACTAATGACTCATCTGTTTTCTTTTCCTCCGCCTGTAGGTTCGAGTTCGTGAAACGTATTCATTTGAGCATGGACCCTTTCAATGTCGAGGATAACACGTTGACACCGACGCTCAAACTGCGTCGCAAGGACGCGTACGCCAAATACAGGGCTGAACTCGACGCGCTCTACGCACTCGGGGAAGCGAACGGTCAACTAAGCAAATTGTAATCCTTCAGAATTTGTGATTGTCGGGATGGATGGTCGGAACCAGCACAAATTATCCCCTGATGTGTCATCATAATCATATGTATTTGAACGTTGTCCGATAAGAAGCGAGTATCATCTCGAAATATTTCATGTCCAGATAAGGTAAGTCACCCGGAACATATTATACATTCAACTGCGTCATCGACTCCTTACTGTACTATTGTAGCATTTGTCCATGAGATTGGAACCTGTATGACCACATGGCGCAATATGACAACAAGTATGAAGGGGACTTTTTACAATACCCCATACTGTACAAAGTTGGGGGACCTGTGTCTTAGCCGAGGCACGAGGCTTGCGCAGGATATAGTCTGCGCGTGAGAAGCGGAGTAGCTCCTCACCCTTTCTTCTTCTTTCCTCCTCGTACTTCAGTTAGTCCTACTAGCCTGTCCATAGTGATAGTACTCACTTTCATTCCTTTTGCTTTTCTGCCTTCCAGCATTGCCAATCCCTTTCCACAGTCTTTACATGCAGAACCTTCACAAGGCACCTCCTCCGGACTTCCACCACGACAGATTTCTCCCTGCGTGGCAACATTTGGTTGACACCCTTGTTATCTCCCATGCAGATGCTACTCAACAACTCTTAGACATATGGCAAATCCAGAACAATGCCAACTGCCAAGCCTGGGATGAGCAGCAAGCTGCTAGGGCTGCCCAGGAGCTGGAAGCTAAAGAGCAGTGCCATATTGAGGATGATGCTCAAGCTGTGGCTGTTCAACTTGAGGAAGAAGCTCTGAAGGAAGAGTGCAAGAAGAACAGGATGAAATTTCTCCCTTTCACTGATGTTCCTCCCTCAAAGACTGCCCCCATCACCCCATCACCTCTTGCACTACACAAACTGTGCAAAAGGGAGTATGTTCCCCTCTATTTCTTCACTAATGCAGGGCTTGAAAATGCCTGGTCCATCTCACACTCCTTAGATAATGAGGCTCTGGCTCTCATGCCTGATGGGTCCCACATCTTCATCTTTGTTGGTGCAGTGAAAGCCAAGCAAACAGCCATAGAGAACCAAGACCTCTCATGGCTCCAGATTGACCAGGCCATGCACTGCATCCTCCTTGCTATGCAAGAGGCCAGCTGGCCAGAGGACCACCTTGATGCCTTATACAACTTTTGGATGAACCTAGGTACCCATGAATGGAGACATGACTCAGATGAAGATGCCACAAAAGCTCTTATCCTCTACCAAGCTATGTACTGCCAATGCTAGCATGACATCCTTGGCACTACCTCCTCCTTCAACCTCAAACACATAGATGAAGAGGCCCTCAATAAACTCAAAGCCAAGCTTGTCCACCAGAGATATCAAGCCACCAAGCATCAAGCCAACGAGGCAAGTACTTCTTCCCCTCTACTCCTTAATCATTTATTGCCTGTACTCCCATTATCTTTCCTCTCGTTTCTGCCTAATACCTTTTTTTTCTTAATTTTCAAATCTGCAATGCCTTCATTTATCTGGCTTCATGCCCTGTTTTATGCCAAACCTGTGGCTCTACACTGCCTCTAGCCTTCATGCCATTCCTGCTGGGTTTCACACCCTTGTTTCTATGTTGCTCCCCACCAGGGCAAACCCATTGTGCTATTTTAGCCATGGTGCAACACTCAGTGCACAGTTCTCTTTCTCATACACTCCCTGCCTCTGCTTGGAACTCTTATTTACAACCATCTCCAGGCCACTGAACAGCTCTTGTCTTCCTTTGCATCTTCACACTCCAACTCCTCCTTCCACCCCTCTGGCAGCAGCTCAGCCACCCCTCCATTCCACCCATACCCTTGTCCCCCTGCATCATCCAAGGGAAATGCTAGCTCATCAGTGGCCTCATCCACAACTCTGCATAAGTGAGATCATTCCTTTCATACCTCCAGCAAATCCAACTCCAATCAGGAAGCACAATTCCTGCTCCATCTGTGTGCTGTCTATCTCAGCACCAAACCTCATGCCACCTCCATGGTTAAATGCATCAAAGAGCAACTCTAGGATGGCAAACACAAAGCATTCTCCAAATGGTCCAACCATGTCCTCTTTGCCTAGACAACTGGCCAGCAGATCTGCTCCAAATGGCAGTGCAAAGACAGCTGCAAAGACCATCACTCCCCTGCTTACATCTGCTCTGGCTGTGGATCAGCCACTCACAGAGCTTTCAACTGCCATCTCATGCAGAAGCTTTGAGGCTCGAATGCCATACAAGCCAAACATGTGGCAGCATTTCATTTCTCTTGCAGAATTACCTATCTGTTTCCATGACATCCCCAACAGTCTCCATTATGGTTTCCTTGTTAATTTTCCTCTCCTCCCATCCATCCAATCCCCCCCTAATTCCATTTTTGTTGATATATACTGATCCCACTTTGACAACATAATACAAAAGAAGATTATGAAAGGTAGATACCTAGGACCGTACCCTTTCTCTCTAATACATGAATCCATCAGACCCTTTCAATCTTTTCCACTGTTTGTAGTATCTAAGGCTAAGTGGCCCAGAAAATTTTGTCTTATACAAAACTTTTCCTTTTCCTGTGCACCTAGCAACAAGTATCCCCTTCCTTCCATCAATTTGCACATTAATGCTCACAATTTTCCCACTTCATGGGGGACATTCTCCATCATCTTTCTCCTTGCCTTATGTTTTCCCCTTGGCTCAGAAGCTGCCACATATGATGTTGCTGAAGCCTATTACACCATCCCTCTTCACCTATCACAGTGGCCCACTGCCATTGTACATATCTTTCCTACAACTGGCTGCATAGACATCTGCATAGCATTTGGTGCCACTCCATTGGCAGGTAGTTATGGCCATGTAGCAGACACTGCTGCTGAGATATTCCAATTCCATGACATTGGCCCCCTTGACAAGTGGGTTGATGACCATGTTTTCTTTCATGTCAGATGAGAACACCTGCCTGCCTTCAACAACCTCAGTGCTGCATAACACCAGTCCCTGTCCTGCTTTCCTCCCACACAACAGGGCAGTTGCATTTTTTTACAAAGGACTACTCCTTCCTGATGGCTCTTTGGAAGAATTCAATGAAGATTGCACACATCCAATCCAGGACTTATCCATGTGATCACCATGTTCCCCATATGATGCTTCCTTTTCATATGCAATGACTGACATTGATCTGCTCTTCGATGAGTTAGGCATTTCCTGGGAAGCTTCTAAAGATCAGCCATTCAGTCACTCAACCATTTACATAGGCTTCATCTGAAACCTACATGCATGCACTGTCTCATTGGCCCAACCAAAGCTGACAAATACCTCAAGGCAATTCACAAGTGGACCTCCAGGTCATCACATGTCCTCAAAGACATACAAAAGCTATATGGTAAATTGCTCCATACAGCATTGCTTGTCCCTGCAGAACATGCATACATGATAGGCTTTGAATGCATGCTTACTGTGTGTTTGAAGAAACCATTCATGCCCCACCACCCCAATAAATCAATTCTATCTGACCTCACATGGTGGCAAACCACCATTTCCTCTAGTGCAGCCTCTTGCCCCCTTATTTACCCACCTCCTCTTGTCAACCACACAGCATTCTCAAATGCAAGCTCCAGCATCAGCATTGGCATCACCATCAGGCCATTCTGGTGAGCCTAGCACCTTCTCCCAGAGTGGCAAACCAGACAAGGACAGCATGATATCATATGGACTGAGTCCATCAGGTTTGAGCTGCTTCTCCAAGTTCTTGCTTGTACCCTCTCTGGCCATCAGCAACTCGCAGTCTATGGAGACAATACCAGCGTTGTTGAAGTTGGTGAGTCAGACAGCACTGCAATGCAACCATCAACAATGTCTTCAAGCACATCCATGCTCTCATTTCTGACCCTTAGAACCCCATTGATGACATCATGGCAAGATTCATCTCCAGCAGTCATAACCCAGCAGACCCTCTCTCCTGCAGAATCTATGGCCCCATCCCTATTCTCCTTCCTCCTGTCCCCATCCCTCAGTTCCTTCAGGACTTCATTGTCAACTTCAATGCCCCTGTGTCCCCTCTTGAAATTCATGCCCTTCAACATGGACTCTATTCACAGCCTGCTGCTGCTGTCATCAACCATGCTCTCCATGAACAGCAAGTCAATGAACAAGTTATTGCTATCAACTCCCAGCATGACCAACTTATCTCCTATGTACTGTTCAGCTGATCAGCCACCACCTGCTCGCTTCACCAGGCCACCACCCACCAATGATCCATCACATGAAACCCCTGTTCCTCCAAGGCCTCAACCTTATAAGCCAGGTCTGACTCCTTGCCCTTCCTCCCTCTGTCTGTACTGTCTGGCACATCAGCATCTCCTTCTCTAACTGCCTGAAACTAACTCCCCTTGCACTGTCCCTTCTTCCAATGCCCCTATATTTGGCAACACTGACTTGAATTACATTTTAAATGTCATTGGTGCCTCTTGAAGTGAATCCACCAAGGAACTCTATGGCACTGGACTACTCATGTATCATGTCTACTGTAACATGCATGACCTTCCTGACTCTCGGCATGTGCCCATTTCTCCCACCCTCCTCACCACCTTCCTGGCCAGCAGTGCCAGTGCAGCAGCTGGCTCCACCATCTCCAACTACACTGCAGCCCTTTATGCTTGGCACATCATTCATGGTCTCAGCTGGAACATCAATGATTTTGAATATCAAGCCTTACTCACTGGTGCCAGTCATCTTGCCCCATCATCCTCCAAATACAAACAATGGGCATCCTTCTCAATTAACATACTCAAGAAATTCTGACTGGCCATGAACTTATCATTCCTATGCAATGCTGCCATCTATGCATGCCTAGTATGCTCCTTTTTCTCTATTGCGCACCTCGGAGAATTCACTGTACCAACCATTGGCACCTTTGACCCTCTCAAGCATATCTTTTGGGGTGGACTCTTCTTTACCTCCAACCATGAGAACCTTCCAATCATGTGGTTCTACCTTCCAGTGACAAAAACTTCTTTCAGCAGCAAGAACACCCACTATGCATCACACAGGCAAGACTCCCTCACAGACCCAAAAACAGCCATCGAGAACCACTTCCAGATTAACCCTGGCACTCCATCTTCACATCTATTCTCATGGAAACACCCTTCAGGCCAATTATGTCCACTTTCCAAATGAGAGGTTACAAAATGCATTGAATCTGTCACCTGTGCATATCCTGATCTTCCCAACCTAAAAGGGCACAGTCTCCACATTAGTGACACATTGCACTATCTCCTCCTAGGTATTCCATTTGATGTAGTCAAGACCATGGGTTGATGGTCCAGCAATGCATTTGCTCTCTATCTCTATCATCATGCACTTGTCCTTGCCCCCTTTCTTCAGCACCAATCAGGTCTCATGGACAATCTGTGACACTACATCCTCCCTCTCATATGCTAGTATCTACCAAAGGTTAGTTCCCACTTCTAGTTCTGGGGTCCTGAGCTTGCACTACACTATGTCACTAACTCATATCTCTCTGGGTACACAGCATGCCCTGCCAACTGGATTAGGTCCAGCTTTGGGCTGGGAAAGCCTTCAGCTTTTCACCCATCCATCATCTCTCCTTTCACTTATTCCCACTCAGCTTTCTCTCTCTTTTCTTCCTTAGGCCTCATCCATGAGCTACATAGCTGCAACACACAGAACTAATATCTATAATATAAACTAGAATCAGATAAGTGTTCTAATAACATATTATTTAAAAATGCTTGTAATTTACTTCTATAGCANT
>JBBPQW010001059.1:0-10549 GCA_038092695.1 Boletus rubropictus | reverse complement strand
GTAGACCCACCCTCTGATGAGGAACTTTTCCCATCTGCATCCACTTCCCCCTCCCCTGAGCATATTATAACGAGTACAGAGTGTAAGACCAAACTAAAGGCTGGCCTATCCAATGACTTCTCTGGTGAGTCAAAAGATGCCACCTGATGAATTATGGCCATGAAGGCCTATTTCGCTATGAACAGAGACCTTTACAATCCTAAGGACAGGATCTTGGTGATGATCAACAAGATCGGTAAAGGTCGGGGCGCTGCATTTGCAGAACATTGGTACTCCGAGATTGACAACGCCATGATTTCGGATCAAGAAAAGACCTTCAACAAACTAGTTGAAGACTTTCAACGAACCTTTTTCCCATTTGATCTTGAAGTGAGTGCCCAGCAAAAGATGAGAGGATTGCGACAGGGGATGAGTGAAGATGGATTCCGCAACTTCATGTCAGAATTCCAACTAGCCACGTTGCAGGCGAGAATTACCAATCAGAATGTGCTGATCGATCAATTTGCAGGAGGACTTGACCCAAAGCTCATCACAATGGTCTTGTTCATGGGTGAAATTCCCCTCACGCTTGAGGGATGAATCACTGCCGCTAGCCGTTTTCATGGACAGCAACAGAGAATCAAGGAGTTACACCAAGGCAGGTTCTCCTTTAGTACTAACAGCCAGGGCTGCGACCCCAATGCAATGGACGTCAATGCAGTACGGCTTACACCGGTCCAACATGCAGAACATATGAGGAAAGGTCTATGTTTCATCTGCCACAAGAAGGGTTGCTTGACTCAGAACCACCCCCATTCCAACAATTCAACTTCTACCCTGCCTCCGTGACCCCCCAGAAATTTGGAGTGGGCCTGAGCAGCACCCGTTACCCCAGTTGCCCCCACCCCAGAAGCCCAACCATCAGAGTTGGCCAAATATGTGCATCACCTTAAGGCCAATAAGGTCGATGTGGACAAGATCCTTTGAGCACTCAAGGCATGCTACGAAGATGGGGAACAAGAGCCTTTAGCCGCTGCTAGGCTCTACAAAGAGGATTTTTAAAGAGGAGGGAAGTGCCAATGTCTTCTTCTCCTGTTTGCCTTGCTCCTGTACTGGTATCTGATAGAGACAAGAATTCCATACATATCACCATTTTTCTATCACCAGATGGAATGCAAATTGTTGAAGCAAAAGCCCTGATCAACAGTGGGGCTACTGGTGATTTCATTCATCCTGACTTTGTCAAAGAACATGACCTACCCCTGACTCGCTTACCCTGACCCCTCCAAGCCTTGAATGTTGATGGATCCTTGAACAAAGGAGGATTCATCTGCTATAAAACTGTTCTTCACCTCATGATCGACAACACCTTGGAGGAATGCGAATTTTTGGTCATTGCTTCTGGAAAGGACGAAGTAATCCTTGAAATGCCTTGGTTAAAGGCAGTTAACCCTTTCATCGATTGGAACTGAGGATATATCGCTATCACCAAGGAAGCCTACACCCCCACTCGAGATCATCCCCTCACCAATGACCAACAATACCTGGTCAAAACCTTATCTATCGACCCCTTATTTGAAACAGAAGTAAAGTTAAGAAAGGCAAAACACATTCCTAGGATCCCCTTCTTGCTGTGGGCTCAGAAACTCGTATGAAAGGTCACCATTACCACCGAGATCGCACAGCAACAAGAAAAGGCCATAGCAACACTCCCTGACTGGGCTAAAAAGTTTGCCAAAGTCTTCGCTGAGCAAACTCATGATGAACTCCCTCCCTCTCGTTCATTCGATCTGATCATAAAAATTTGGCATATTTTCGAGATCCCCACAAGCTTTCTCACCATCAAAGCCAGGTGGCACCTGTTTTTACAGGATTTTGACCTCATTTTGACCCCCATTCCTGGTACTTCTATGGGCCCTGCTGATGCCCTCTCCCATCATGACTGTGTCGATACCTCCTCGGACAGCCAAGCCATCACTCTCCTCCCCAACACAGTCTTTGTCTGCAACCTTGACCTCACACTCACCGAAAAGATCACTGCCTCCACCGCCACTGATCCCCTCATCCAGTCTGCCCTCCATGCCATGGAAGAGTCCCAACCCCTCTTTAGTCACTCTCACCCTGATGACTGGGTTTACCATGATGGAAACCTCTACTTCCAGGGCCGCCTCTACATTCCCTCCTTCGCCTGCCAGGAACTTGTGCAGTCCATCCATGACTCCCCTGCCAGTGGCCATGGTGGAATCTTTCGCACCACAGAACTCCTTTCGCACAATTATTGGTGGCCTGGGCTCTCTGCGTTCGTCTGTCAATTCATTTCCAGATGTGCCGTCTGCCAGGCTAACAAGGTCAACACACACCCCATGGTACCCCCCCTGTCCTCTCTCCTGTCCACCTGCACTTGCCCATTCCAACAAGTTTCGGTTGACCTCATTACCGGTCTACCACCCGTTCAAGGTTATGATGCCCTCATGGTCATGGTTGACCATGGGCTTATGAAGGGGGTAATTCTTACTCCTTGTACTTCAACCATCAGCATGGAAGGAGTCGCTAAAATATTTTATGAAAAAGTCTACACCAGGTTCGGTCTTCATGACCATGTCATTTCCAATTGAGGCCTGCAGTTCACCTCTGCCTTTGCCCAAGAACTGGCTTGAATCCTCCAGTATGATATCCACCTATCCTCCGCTTACTACCCTCAGACCGACGGAGAAACCAAGTGTGTCAATTAGGAGGTTGAAACCTATCTAAGGATCTTTTGTAATGGCATACAAACACAATGGAAGGAGTTGATCCCATCCGCTGAGTTTCACCACAACTCCTCCATTCACTCTGTTACTAAGAAAACACCTTTCTCCCTTATGATGGGCTACGAACCCCAGTCATACCCCCCACTCCAACCCTCCTTTGTCAACTTGCTTGACAGACGCCTCTCCCACATAGAAAAAGCATGTGAAGAAGCTTTAGTGGCCCATGAACTGGCCCAGAAGGTGATGAAATCCCATGTCACCACCAAGTTCACCCCCTGGCAACAAGGCAATAAGGTGTGGCTAGAAGGCAAGAACCTCCACGTCCCCGACCAATCGCAAAAGCTCCTTCCGAAACGATATGGACTGTTCGAGATAGAAGCTGTCATTTCACCTATTGCCTATCACCTCCGACTCCCTCCAACGTGGAAAATTCACAACGTGTTCCATGTGTCCCTTCTATCTCCATATCATGAAACACCGGAACACGGTCTGAATTTCACATATGATCCACCTGACATCAATAGAGATGAGGCTGAGTTTGAAGTAGGGAAGATTCTGCAGCATAAGAAGGTATGTGTCAGGCAACCAAACACAAACTGTGATGGCCCAAGGAACTGAATTCCAAACGTGAGAAAAGTACAATCTACTCGACTGACTACTTATATACTATAGGATTGAGTGCACAGACCACTTTAGGGGAGGCATGGAATAGTGTAGAACATTCTAGGGTAAGGGGTGAGATAAGATAGTGGCTGTGCGATAAGATAAGATCAGAGAAAGCAAAAGAAATGTAATAGAAATTTAATGGTTCTGACATTACCCCCTTCTTAGGGCTGTCGCTCTGAGAGAGTGGGGATGTCGAAGAGGTGAGAAGGGAGGCGTGTGAGAGAGGTGGCAAAGGATTTGAAGGCGGGGTTTTCGAATAGAGGGATTCCTTTTGAGCAGGAGAGACAGTCGCAAGAGTCGGTCACTTGGGTTCATACTGCTGTGGGATTTTTCTTCCAGAACTTCTGGAGGGCTTCTTTGGCATGCATTAAATTTTCTTTTGGTTCCCAAGTTCAGTCTTCTCAGGGGTAACCTTTCCAGTGGACTAGGTATTCGACTTTTCCTCTTCGTGCTCGTGAATCTATTATGGATTCAACCTCGTATTCGGGTTGTTGTTCAATGACAATAGGTGGGGGAGGAGTAGGTCTCTGTTGGGAAGGATATACGGCCTTGTGATACGGCCATAAATGTGACTCGTGGAAAACCGGGTGGATACCACGCCAGGTGGGGGGTAGTTTGAGTTTATATGCTGCGAGGCCAACCTTTTCGATGACTTCGAAGGGGCCGTAGCGTTTGTCCTCAAGTTTCCTGGTGGGTCTGTCGGATTTAATGTTTTTCCCATTGACTAGAACCTTATCTCCCTTTTTGTACTCTACTCTAGTTCAGGATGTGCGGTTGTAGTATTTTTTCATTTGTTCTGCTGCCTTTTCTAGAGATTCTTTTGCCTGCCATTGGGATTCTCTCATCTGTTCAGCGAACTCCTTTGCCTCCTCACTTCGGACGTTTTGTGCGCCATCGATATTCACTAGGGGTTGCTGTCCGTAGTTGAGTAGGAACGGGGACATCTTAGTGGAACTACTGGTTTTCTGGTTGTGCGCAAATTCTGCTAGCGCTAGCCAGTCAACCCAGTCGTTCTGTCGATGGTTTATGTATATCCGAAGGTAGAGCTCCACTTCGGAGTTGATCTGCTCTGTTTGTCCATCGGTTTGAGGATGGTATGCCGTGGATGGGTTTCCTTGAATGTGAAGGAGCGAATACAGATCTGTCATAAAGTTTGAAATGAATTGGGGTCCTCTATCTGAGATCACTTTCTTTGGAGTGCTGTGTAACTTGAATACGTGGTCTCTAAATATTGCAGCTACTCCTTTTGTGGTGATAGTAGAGGACACGGGGAAAAGATGAATCATCTTTGAGAAGCGATCCACGATGGTCAGTATGGCGTCTTTTCCTTTTGACTCTGGAAGAGGGCCTATTATATCCACCGATATCACTTCCCAAGGTGCAGTCGGTATCTCGTTAGGAGTCAGGGGAGTATGGTTTGCTACTGTCTTGGTTTTAGTCTTCTGGCAGCGATCACAGCCTTTCGTATAGGCTTCAGTATCTTTTTGTACGGTGGGCCAGTAGTACCTTGTCATAATAAGGTCTTGGGTTCTTCTGGCGCCCAGGTGTCCTGCCAAGGGGTGGTCGTGATTTTCTTTAATCACTTGCTCCCTTAGACCTTTGTCGTACGGGATATAGAGTAGCTCCTTCCACTTTATTAGTCCATTCTCCTTTTTCCATGGAGATCCTTCTTTTTTGAGTCCTTCATGGGCGAATCTCTCGGCTTTAGACTGGTATTGCGCGATCTGCGATTTGATGGTTGACCAGTTCTGAGCGCGAATTTTCTCGTGTTCTTCAAAAAACCTGTCAGGGAGTAGGATTTTGTCTTTGTTATCTTGATTTACCCCCTTCTCATAATCTGGCCTCCGGGACAGAGGATCAGCCGGATTAGTCTTGCCCGATCGATGTTTAATGATGAAATCATATTCCTGAATGATTTGTTGCCATCGGGCTTGACAGCGAGAGAGATCAACTGGTTTTTTGAAGTATTCGAGATTTTTGTGGTCCGCTAGTACCTCGAAAACATGTTTAGCTCCAAGTAGGTATTGGCGCCATTCTTTTAATGCGAAAATGACCGCAAGCATCTCCAAATTGGCTGCGTGGTAGTTCCGCTTGGCGTTGTTAAGGGATTTGGAGATGAAGGCAACTGGATGCCATTTTCCTTCTTGGAGTTGTGACAACATGGCACCCACTCCTATGCTGGACCTGTCGGTCTCGACACAGAAAGAGTCATCGTCGGTTGGCATGGCTAATGCCAGCGCCGATGTCAGTGTGTCTTTTAGGGAGTCCATTGCTTTTTGGCACTCCAGGGTCCATTTGAACTCTTTTAGTTCAGAGGTGAGAGCATTAAGTGGTCTCGCGATCTAAGCGAAGTTTTTTATGAAACGTCGGTAGAAGTTTAAGAAACCTAAGAAACCGCAGAGTTGCTTTCGCGATTGGGGAACTGGCCAGTCTTTGATGGCTTGCACCTTCTTGGGTTCCATTTTGATGCGGTCCTGGGATACGATGATGCCCAGAAACTCTGTTTCGCTGACCTCGAAGTCACACTTATCATGTCGTAGATATAGATGTTCTTTCCGTAGTATTTCGAGGACTTCTTTGACGATACGACAATGTTCTTCTAGGGTTTTGGTGAAGATCATGATATCGTCAATGTACACCACTACGACCCCTCGGTCGATTAACTCTTTAAACAACGAATTCATCATTGTTTGAAATGTAGCGGGTGAGTTTGTCAACCCAAAAAACATTACAAGGGGTTTGAATAGGCCTCTATTGGTATGGAAAGCTGCTTTCCACTCGTCTCCTTCTTTTATCCTCACGTTGTTGTACCCCCATCTTACATCGAATTTGGTGTAGTATTTGGCAGATTTGAGTTTGTCCACCAACTCGTTGATGAGGGGTAGCGGATATCAGTTGCGTATGGTAATTGCATTTAGTTTCCGATAATCTTGAACGGGACAAAGTCGTCCGTCTTTCTTCTTAATAAAGAAGAAGGCGGAGGCAAAGGGACTTTTTGACGGGCGGATACGACCGCTCTTTAGGTTTTCTTCCAGAAAATCATCCAACTCCTTCTGTTCACCTGGTCCCAGGGGATAGGTTTTGCAATTGACTGTGTGTTCTCCTGGTAGAAGTTCGATTGCGTGATCCCATGGTCATTGTGGTGGAAGTTCGTCGAATGATTCTTTTGTGAAGACATCTGCAAACTCATGTACATAGGGAGGTGATACCTCCTCTAAGGTTTTCTTTTTCTTTGCAGTGAATTCTTTAGCTGCGATTTCGGTGGCGGTATTTCTAAATAGCCAATTGAGATTGAACTGGAAGAGTCTATTGCCATCGGAGCGTTTGATCTCTTCGTGTTCCTCTTCTTCTTCTTCGTCGTCCACTAGTTTCGGCATGTGATCATTTTCACACCGAAATTCGATCTTGCCCGTGGGCCAGTCGATTTGTGGGTTGTGGAGTCGAAGCCAGTCATGTCCAAGGAACACGGTATTCGTTCCGAGACTTGTAACAGACAGGGCGATTTTCTCACTGTGGTCGGCTATTCTTAATTCGACAACAGTGTACTCAGTGATCTGCCCGGCTTTGTTGAGGGAGCCATCGGCATTATATACTTTCACTGGTATCGGGAGTTTGTTCGTTTTAATCCCTTTTTCTGCTACAAATTCTTTGTCGATGGCAGAACCTGTACACCCTGAGTCGATCAACGCCTTAACATTGAGATCCTGTCCGTTATCGGTGTGAATCATGACAGGGATTTCAAGCGAGTTTTTGTGTCTTCTTCGCTCGGATGCTCCCTTATGTCTTGGCTTTCTTTGTAGATCTCTCAGGTATAGGTCTAGCTCATCCTCTGACAGTTTTTGGAAGTCTCGTATGAGTTCTTTTGTCACCTTGAGACGTCTCTCATGGTGAACAAAAGATTTCAGGTGTTCTGCTGCCCTCTCTTCGCTGTTGCGAATTTGGCATCACATCCACCTTACTGTCCATGGATCGACTATGTTTCGCCATTCGTGTCTTACTCGCTTTATGCCAGTACTCCCGAATCCCTTGTCGCCTCTCTCTGTTAAGTCTTCGAAGTAATCGTATTCATAGACTATCGGAGTCTGGATTTTTTCTATTATCAGCTGTGCAATTCGATCTCTGATATTGACTTTGAAGTCTTTATCCGAATGATTCATCAGGAGGATTTTCACCTCTCCTCGGTAATCAGAGTCTATCACTCCTGCTCCTGTGGCGATAGAAGCTTTTACAGCAAGTCCAGATCAGGGTGCTATTCGGCTGTAATGACCTTTTTCTATGGCGAATTTCGTCTTAGTGTTTACTAGAGCTTGCCCTCTAGCTGGTATAATCGCTTCCTCTCCTGCGTACAGATCATACCCTGCTGCACCAGGGGATCCTCACTTTGATAGAGGAATTGATTGGTCGGTTCTTACAACTTCGAGAATTCCTCATTCTTTCTCTTTTCTTATTATTTCGAGGATCTCATCGTCAGTCCGGGGGGTTTTCCTAGGTTTACCCAAAACCGTCTCTTTCTTTTCCCTTTTTAATATTTTTATCATCGGGGTCTCAGCCTTTGACTCAGTTTTATTCGGAGTTTCACAAGGAAGAACAGCAAATCTATTGCTATTGTCATACATTGGTGCTACCGGTGAACTACACTCAGAAGAAACTTTGTCTTTTGGCAAGTTAGGGCAGCTGCTCCCTACTCGCCTTGTGTAAAACCCTGCTCGTCTGTTTCGATCTGTTTGATCAAATTTGCGAGCTCCTCATTGGTCTGGTAGAAAACTTTTACTCCTCTGAAGACAGCACATCGCATCCGTCGCAGAGGGTTCTTCGGAGGGTGTTTGGCACACAGCCATTTTTCTCTGCATTTGAAACATAACCCTTTGGCATGTGCTTCCCCAATATCCATAGGGATACCGCTTCCTCCAAATGTCCCTGTTTGACCAGGATTTGATGTTGGAGTGTACGAAGCTCTGGGCTGCTGCAGAGCCCGGGGTACATTGTTGGTTCGAATGGGGTTGGGACTGGTAGCCGTGTTGGTCCTGTTCCTCCAGTTCGAATTAAATTGCGTTCTCGGGGGGTTATACATCTTATGTATTTTTCTCGCTTGAATAGCCGCTTCGGCCATTCGTAAGTGTCTCTCCCATTTTGTCGGGAGGTGGAGAATGCAAGGCTAGGTGTTCCTTGTTCTGCAAACGCTAGGATGTCCTCTCTGATGCCTTGTTGACAGATCCTTAGTAGAGTTTCGTCGAACTCTTGATTGTGGGTCATCCTGGCCTCTGCCATCAACTGGGACATCTGGTTGAAGAAATCTTCAACCGAGCTAGCACCCTGTTTCAGATGCATTAACTTCTCATAGGCTTCTTGCCTGGTGGTGGCAGGCCTAAACTGCTCTTCGAGGATATCCTGGAACTGCATCCAGCTGTCCAACCCGAGCCTGCTTTCAAAATACAAATTTGTGAAGCGGGTTGCGGAATTTTCTTCCTCTCCTCCCATGAAGCTCAGCATCATCGTTACTCTTTGATGATCTGAGGGGGTCGGGTCGAACTCTAGGAAGTAGTTGCGTAAAGCGACAGTCCAGGGTTTGAACTTGCTTTTTTCTCCCTTAAAGATGAACGGCTTCGAGATGTAGCTTTTCCCTAATTTAGGGCCCTGAGAAACCTGTGGCGACTGAGGTCTGAGCGCTCCGTGCTCAGCAGTGGGCAGCTCTTCCTCCTCTGAGTCGTCTTCACTATCGCCCATCTGACGTAGTGGTTTCTTTCCCTTATTCAGGCGAGGGTTGTGCTGGGTGGGAGTGGTCCTTGTTTGTTCCATGGCCCTCATGGCCTGGTACTGGATAGCGGTTGGTGGTTCTGATGGGACAGCATGTGTAAAGGCATCAGTGTTGTAATGATTTAACCAATCCGCATATCTAGTTGCGAATGGGAGGTTCTCATCATTATATCGAGGGGGGCCAGTGGAAAGGAGAGCAGTTGACATTGTGGGCATAGATGGAGCAGATGGTGTGGGTGATTGTGCTGTTAGGGACACAGTCTCCGAGCTCACTGAGTCCGGATTAGAATCCCTTACCAGTGATCGAGAGCGAGGGCAGGAATATAGTAGGGGCATAAAACTCTTTGTTCGTCGTCGGTCTCCTCGGTGTTCTTCTCACCTCTTGATTTGGGTAGAAGGTGTCCTCAGAACAGTATTCTTATAGACCAGAATACAGAAGACTTGGTAAACGCGCAAGGCGGTGTCATACTACCCAATAACGCTAGGTAATGTGACCGATCTTAACCAAAATGGATCGGTGACAAGGGTGCCCTGAAGCACAATGTCTGGTCAAGGGCGCTTTGTGCAAATGGCGGCGATGACCAAATCAACCAGATCTCGGTGGTTCACCGCTGTACGTCAAGTGTACAGGCACTAACCGCTGTGCGCGATGGTTGACGTGGGAAGATGTCCGAGGTGGAACACTTCCTGGAAGGTGGGATGGATTTAGGCGAAGTGCCCTTGTCCGGATAGGTGTTGAGATGTGAGAAGAAGAACTTAAAAGACAAGGTCTATCGACCGGGGAATACTATCTCCTCTTGAATAAAGAAGGATAGGCTTGAGTGTGGGAATTTGACAGCACTAGGGGTAGGCGGACTTGTGAGGGCGTTGACAAAGTGTCAACGTTGTGCTCAGAGTTTGAGAGTGGGAGCGAATGGCTCGACCAGCTCTAGGTCAAAGGGTATGTGAAAAGGTGAAGGGTTGAAAGAATTGCGAGCTCGTCATGAATGACAATGAGCAAGCCGGAAAAGGATACATTTGGAATTATGTCAGGCGACCAAACACAAACTGTGATGGCCCAAGAAACTGAATTCCAAACATGAGAAAAGTACAATCTACTCGACTGACTACTTATATACTATAGGATTGAGTGCACAGACCACTTTAGGGGAGGCATGGAATAGTGTGGAACATTCTAGGGTAAGGGGTGAGATAAGATAGTGGCTGTGCGATAAGATAAGATCAGAGAAAGCGAAAGAAATGTAATAGAAATTTAATGGTTCTGACAGTATGCAGATTATTCTGATTCTTGATTTGGTCGAAGGGTTGGCCAATCATGGAATCGACATGGGAACCCAAGGAGAACCTGGAAAACGCACAGACCACCCTCCAGGAATATAAAACCCGATTCCCCACCGACT